>JACEFZ010019902.1:0-207728 GCA_014155875.1 Cepaea nemoralis
CCAAAGACAGAAAAGAACAGACAGAGAGAGAGGGGGAAGAGAGGGGGAGAGAGAGGAGAAAAGAAAGGAGAAGGCAGGGACACCCCGGAGAGACAGAGGGAAAAAGGGGAGAAAGAGAGACTGACAGACAGAGAGACAGACAGAGAGACAGACAGAGTGAGAGAGAGACAGAGAGACAGACCGAGAGACAGACAGACAGACAGACAGACAGACAGACAGACAGACAGACAGACAGACAGACAGACAGACAGAGACAGACAGAGAGACAGACAGAGCGAGAGAGAGACAGACCGAGAGACAGACAGACAGACAGACAGAGAGGGGGAGGGAGGGAGGGATCATGCTGCATGACAATATATGGTCTCTACAACTCAGCCCAGTGTTTGTGCTATGGAGAAGCTGTTATGCCTTTTTTGAAGCACAATGTAACAAACTATCGTTTGTCACGACGGCAAGGTGCCAGCATTATCCTAACTTTGTGGACAGAATCTCTAGTCTTCGCGGACAGAGAGGAAAGACAGACAGAGAGACAGTCGAATACAGCCCGTTGCTATATGTCAACACTCACCTGTAGAGATGGAGAGAGCTAAACAAATTACAGTCAACCAAGAGGTGAGGAAAACACGATGGTGCCGGGTAGGACACACTCAATGTTTCCAGTCAACCAAGAGGTGAGGAAAACACGATGGCGCCGGGTAGGACACACTCAATGTTTCCAGTCAACCAAGAGGTGAGGAAAACACGATGGCGCCGGGTGTAGGACACACTCAATGTTTCCAGTCGACAAGAGGTGAGGAAAACACGATGGTGCCGGGTAGGACACACTCAATGTTTCCAGTCAACCAAGAGGTGAGGAAAACACGATGGCGCCGGGTAGGACACACTCAATGTTTTCCAGTCAACCAAGAGGTGAGGAAAACACGATGGCGCCGGGTAGGACACACTCAATGTTTCCAGTCAACCAAGAGGTGAGGAAAACACGATGGCGCCGGGTAGGACACACTCAATGTTTCCAGTCAACCAAGAGGTGAGGAAAACACGATGGTGCCGGGTAGGACACACTCAATGTTTCCAGTCAACCAAGAGGTGAGGAAAACACGATGGCGCCGGGTAGGACACACTCAATGTTTTCCAGTCAACCAAGAGGTGAGGAAAACACGATGGTGCCGGGTAGGACACACTCAATGTTTCCAGTCAACCAAGAGGTGAGGAAAACACGATGGTGCCGGGTAGGACACACTCAATGTTTCCAGTCAACCAAGAGGTGAGGAAAACACGATGGGCGCCGGGTAGGGACACACTCAATGTTTCCAGTCAACCAAGAGGTGAGGAAACACGATGGCGCCGGGTAGGACACACTCAATGTTTCCAGTCAACCAAGAGGTGAGGAAAACACGATGGCGCGGGTAGGACACACTCAATGTTTCCAGTCAACCAAGAGGTGAGGAAACACGATGGGCCTGGTGTAGGACACACTCAATGTTTCCAGTCAACCAAGAGGTGAGGACAACACGGTGGTGCCGGGTAGGACACACTCAATGTTTCCAGTCAACCAAGAGGTGAGGACAACACGGTGGTGCCGGGTAGGACACACTCAATGTTTCCAGTCAACCAAGAGGTGAGGAAAACACGATGGCGCCGGGTAGGACACACTCAATGTTTCCAGTCAACCAAGAGGTGAGGAAAACACGATGGCGCCGGGTAGGACACACTCAATGTTTCCAGTCAACCAAGAGGTGAGGAAAACACGATGGTGCCGGGTAGGACACACTCAATGTTTCCAGTCAACCAAGAGGTGAGGAAAACACGATGGCGCCGGGTAGGACACACTCAATGTTTCAGTCAACCAAGAGGTGAGGAAAACACGATGGCGCCGGGTAGGACACACTCAATGTTTCCAGTCAACCAAGAGGTGAGGAAAACACGATGGCTGCCGGATAGGACACACTCAATGAACACACTGGACAATGTAACTACACCAGTGGTTCTCAACCGGTCGGTCCCCCCTCCCCCCAAAAAACATAAAAAACGGAGGAGAGGGGGGATTTGAGGGTTTCCATGGAAGAATTAAAATTATTTCAAGATCGCGTTAATACAAGAACCGATTACTCGAAATTGTTTTTCCCTCCATACTTTACATTTCTGTATTTCTCGCCCTTCTGAAATTCGTTTTATAACGTAAGCAAACCTGCAAATCACGTTTTATGTAGACGTCTAGACTTGTTCTAGTATGTGTTATTAAATTCAGCTTCTATTTTTACGTATACTTTGTAGGGGCGGGGGGGAGGGGGGAAATTTATAGGGAGGAAATACGAAAGGAGGGGGGGGGGGGTCGAGGGATGACATTCTGAATATATGGTGAAGGGTTGAATGGGCCATACAAGGTTGAGAACCACTGAACTAGATATTCATTCTATTGTCTGGAACCCACACGGCAAACGGAGTAGCGGGAGGCCCAGCAACACACGGAGAAGAGAAACACAGAGTACTACTGGTGGGGGGGGGGGGGGGGGGGTTTCCATGGAGGGAGCTGTAGTAGATAGCGAAAGACAGGATGGCGTGGTTTGGTTTCGTTGAGGGTTTATGCCCCAAATGGGGATCATAGGCAGTATAAGAAGACAGTCTCAGTTGCAACATCCCAGCATGCACATTTTAATTAGCTACATATCTTTAACGGGAAGTCGCATTCAGCCCCAGCATTTTTGGGCTGTTTGTGATTTCTTGGTAAGTTTGCGTTTATTAGTTTGCGCATGTTGTTTCTCCATCAAGAATGATGATGACCATTCATTTCATCCAGTGGGGTTGAAAGTATGGAGCTGTGAGTTGTAAGATGGCTGATAAAGCCTATTTTGGCTCGAAATGTTCTTTGACAATGTGGGCAAAGAATGCTTGACGTTCCAGGAGGGGGATCTCATGCAGTTGTTTTTCTGTCCAGCCTTTTCTTCATAGCTCTTGCAGTCCTGGTTGCTTCACAAGTGACTACACCCTTGCGTAATGATGTACGCCACTAATTTCGGTCTTTGGCACCAGTCTCTCAAGTGTCATGATGAATTCCAGAAGCTTTTAGTGAGATCAATGTCTTTAAAGCGCTTCCTTTGGCCGCCTTGGGAGCGTTTACCACAACACAGCTCGCCGTAAAAAAAAAAAAAATTCGTTTAGGGAGCCTGTGATTTGGCATGCGAGTCAAGTGACCAACCCAGCGATTCTGATTCTTCATTAGTAGAGTGTGGATACAGGGCATGGACGCTATTTCTAGGATTTCATTGTGTGGTATCTCGGTCTCTTCTCTTGCCATTTAATCTTCAATAGATTTGCGTATAATACCCTTGAATATAAGTGTTTTAGGCGGGTTCTAAGGATATCTTGGATATGGGAAGGGGGGTGGAAGAGAGAGAATGCATCTATATGACAATAACTGAATATTGAAGGTTTGCTACAAAAGACGTTAAAACAAAGAAAATTGAAATAGTTTGGTCACTTGAAACGTCACAAAAGTATATGCCTGGGAAGAGAGGAAGAGAAAGGCCAAAAAGAAGATGGGTGCAGGATGTGGCAGATGATCTCCAGATGGGTGTATCGGGCGCGGGACATCTTGCTAATGAACGAGTTTTCCGGAAGGTTGTTATGGGAGCGAGGTTCAGCAAATGACATGCTACTGAATGAATGAATTAATTAATTAATATGGGGTATCTGGGGTAGGAGCCTGCCCTACCACTAGACGCGTCCACCAGGTGGCGGAGTGGCCTCTAGTTATTTTGTCTGGAGGTTAGCTGTTAATATGTTTAATAAACAACACAGGCAGTGGTCACAGAGAGTAGGCGAGATAGATGGTGGGGCAGCTATCTCTATAAAATATCTCACAACTCCATGACGTGGCCATCGGCGGCCGTACATAACCTCTCCCCCCCCCCCCCCCGGTCTGTCATTTTAGACAGAAAGTCTAGTGGAGTCAAGGAGGAAGCATTATTGTATTTTCTCAAGATAATCATGCTTCAAGGCCAACTCAATAAACACGTGATTTGATCCATGTCATTGGAGTTGGCAATTTGTGGACAATCATGATCGCCCACGCCAGTCGGCAAGGCACTTGATGATGAAGATTATGATATGCAATAGACAATGTTCTTTTGTCATATGATAGAAGAAAGGGAAACATTACACATCACAATATGTAAGAGACAATGTTCTTTGGTTAAATAATAGAAGATATAATAGCCTCTTTCAGGATCCTCGCCGGTGCAACGGAGTTCGTGCACTGAGCTGAGATTCTCCCGACTCAGGCTTGAGTTAGGAGTAGAACGGAGCACTTATGGGTTACACCCGTGTGCCGTGACGTTGATCCGTCGTCTGTGGGAGTCTCTGTGGCGAAGTGGTCAAGCCGTTTCAACTCGGGCTCCAAAGGTTGTGCGTTCGATTCCGGGCCGCGTCCTTCGGTTCACGAATTAAATTTTTCAGAGACTCCTGTGGGTCGTCGCTAGAGCTACGGAGTTCGTGCTTTGTGCGACGCTTTCCGCGCTGCGGAAAGATACCTGGGATAAAACCCGGTGCAATGAAGTCGACCCTGTCGACTTTTAAGCGACTTTTTTTATCCGTCGACTAAACTATATATAAGCGGCGTTCATTTGAAATCCGTTCGTGCCGCACCGCGCGTAATTGCAGTACGTTGAACATGATCATGTCATAGTCATAAGTACTGACCAAAGAATAAAAGAGCACGTGCTTATCGTCCCATGATGCATAGGTTCTGTTTCTGACCATTGAGAAAATGGCTGGGTTGATCCGTCCAAAGCTCAAAGAGCGGTGATTCAGTTTCTTTCATTTGAAGGATGTCGACCAGTGGACATTTATCGAAGAATGCAGGCAGCGTACGGTAACAAATGTGTGTCGAAGACAACAGTGACAGACTAAGCACGAATGTTTCGGATAGGACGTCAGTTCACGACAAATCTTCGACGGCTGGGTCAAGAGCATATTGTTGCAACAGAAAAAACCATCGCCAAAATTGATGCAGCAGTACAGATGAACCGTTGTTGAAGCATATGTTCTCTAGCGAAAGAATTTGATGTGTCAATTTGGACAATTCAAAAGGTCGTTCGTAAGAAACTGCAATATCGGAAGGTGTGTTCACAGTGGGTACCAAGGATGTTGACTGACCACCAAAAAGAGGAGCACATGGGATGGTGTTTGAACCACTTGCTGCGTTACAGAGTGGAGGGTGATGCATTTCTCTTCCGCATAGTGGCAGGCGATGAATTATGGTGTCACCACTTTGAGCCGAGCAGCAAAAGAGAGAGCATGAATTGGAAGCATGCTGGATAACCAAAAGCCAAAAAATTCAAGTGACAGGTTTCCGCTGGTAAGTTTATGCTGATCGCATTTTTTTTACTATGAAGGGCTATTTTGGCCGACTTTAAAGAACCTGGTGTCAACATCAACTCTACCCACTACTTGTAAACGCTAGAAAGCTGCAAAAAGCCATTAAAGAATAACGACACGGCATGCTTTCTCCCGGTGTGATTGCACGATAATGCTCATCGACATGTCGCAAAGATTGTGCAGGAAGCATTAGCAAGGAAGAAGTGGGAAATTCTGCAACATACAGCCTATAGTCTTGGTGTGTCACCATGTGATTTTCATTTGTTCGGACTTCTAAAAAAAAGCTCTCAAGGGGCAATGATTTCACATAGATGCAGACGTACTGAAAGCGGTAAACACCTGGTTCAGTGAGCAACCACAATCCTTTTTTTGCGGACAGCATTCGCCGCCTACCTAAGCAATGGGATGCTTGCCTGAATGCCTACGGCGACTTCTTCTGACCAACCCATAGTGCATAATTCATTCAAAATGAATGCTTTGTTTAATTCTACCACATCTGTTAATGTTTCTTTCATGCTTTTGTAATAAAGCCATTAGAACGAGTTTCAAATGAACACCTCTAATAATAGAAGAGAGGTAAACATTACACACCACAATATGCAAGAGACAAAAAATGTTTAGTTATGTAACAGAAGGCAGTGGGAAACATGACGATGACATAAAAGATCGAAGACAGAAGAAGCAGTGAATGACGGTGAGAAATGACACTGGATGAACTTAGATGATGGCATGTGGGAACATCATCAACGGAGTTGATCCAGAACACCAAGAACCACAACCTGTGCAGAGACATATGCCAATTGGCAGAACACCTGATGATGATGATGATGATGATAACACTAAGAGTTCCTCTCCTCGCTAATTTTTCATCCCAGAACATTCTGGAAATTCTCCAGTATGAAAGTCATGAGGCTGATTTGACCACAGGTTTGTGTACCTCTTCTTCCTGTAATCCCATAATGCAGCACACATGTACTGGTGTGGGACAATAAATCTTGTCTATGCTGGGGTTTCAACCCAGACCCACAATGTTGGGCAGTAAACACAGCAACACTACAACCCAGTATTCACTTCAGTACTCACCACCCTTACATACAAGTAACACTATAACCCAGTATTCACTTCAGTACTCACCACCCTCACACACAAGTAACTCACGACACAGCGTCATGTCAAATTCAACTGTAACATTTATTAACTCCTAGTGCACTGTATGCCACAGCTTGTGACACTCAGTTCGGTCAAAAATGCCCTTAAACAAATATTCAACAAAATGAAATCATGTTTGTTGTCACATGTAGTAATGTCATGACTAAATGTTTAACATGAAATACTCAGACATGTATATAAGTAATCATGCTTCTTATTTTCCCCCTAAACGAATGTGCAATAGCTTATGTATGTTTAACCCTCCCTTTAATCAATGTTTAATCATGTCGTTAATTCCCCCTTCTATTCACGGTGTAGTAACATTTTTAATTATTGTTTCCTCTATTCAATGTGTAATTATGTCTTTAATTCAACCCTTCGTCTATTAAATGTGTAATCATGTCTCTAAATCTGCCTGTCCTTCTAATAGGTGTGTATTGTCTCTAAATGTGCTCCCCAAGTCAGCCTATAATGATACCTACCTCTATTTTACGCCCCAAATCAGCGCACATTCTTGGCTAAGAACTCTAATATAAAATATGGAGTTGGTTGAGGGCTTATGTCCCAAAGAGACATTTGGGGACAAAAGAATAAGTCTGACATTTACTGCAGCCACATGGTGTGCTAACTAGGATTACATGTTTGCCTTGAACAGATACAATACATTGTCTTACAGAGATTGAAACCTATGTATCTCTGGGAGACCAACAAGCTGACTTCTCAGCCCCGAGGCTTTCAGCTATAACTTCACCCCATTACTTAAAAAGCAATAACATAACACACACACACAATAAAATCAACTGGGTAATTTCAACGATTCATTTGGGCATATTCTTGTTTGGCACTTGTGAAGCAACAGCAAACCTACAGACCCATACAACATCTGCATTACACACAACACGTTCAGCAACTATTTGACAATCAACAACATATATCTAATTGATACACACATTTACAAATGTACAACATTTGCTCCACAAGCAGACAAGCAAGCATGAGCTTGCTTTAAAACCGTATATCATATCAGATGTGAAACACTTTCATAGCTTGCATAATACCAGGATGTCTGTAGCTACTACAACTCATGGACAGTTATTTTTATACAGTAGAGAGTAGGGATGTCTCCATGACGAAGCCATTATGCCATCTGCCTTGTTCTAAAGGTCACAGGTTCGTTTGTGTACTCTTTTGGTTCTGAAGTTGTTTTGCTTGGGGGCAAGGGAGAATCCCTGCATGTCGTAACCAGAGCTACAGAGTTTGTGTTCTGTACGATGCTTCTAGGAGGTGGTTAGCTGCACTGCAGAGAGAGACCGAGCTATATTAGATTCAATCTAGGGCAATAAAGTCAATTCTCTAGACAGGTGGCTAACTGCTATCAGAGAGAGGTTGAGCTAGATGAGATTAAACTCTGGGTAATGAACTCGATTTTCTTGACTTTTAACCTGTTCTTTTTTATAGTTGAGAAACAACATATGATGGGGTTTCAAATTAAAACCTGAAACCTGTTTGTTTGGTGGTGAATATATTCTGAAAAGTAAAGAATAAATGTATCATTTTTTTCAATGTAATCACCAATGCATTCAATGAAAGTCCTCCAGCGCTGATAAAGTGCTTGGATTCCTGTAGAAATAAATTCACTTGGTCGTGTGTGTAACCACTCAGGCACCACCTGGCGTACCTGTTCATCAGACTGAAAAGTTTTGAAACTTCCTACTCCACTCATATACTTGCTGGACTGACTGGCATGCGTCACCATACTGGACCTTCATTCACCGATGAATTTCTATAGGATTCACCCCTTCACTGATAAAAAATCGGATAACAGAACGCTGCTCCTCTTTAGTGCATGTCAAAAGTGGAGTGGCCATCTTTTAACTGTTCTTATGACACCACCCTGTTCATCTGCACCGTGATGTCATGTGCTTAACACACTTGACACCCTTAACAACAATATTGACAGGTTACAAGACAATGGCATGGTTACTGTAACTGCTATCACACTTTTAAGGTTTTCATGTGAAGCACCCTGGTACATGTACATCTACTACTGTTTTTTTTTTGCATATCCTTTACAGGACATCGCTGTCAACACCAGCATCTTTCAGCTGTATGTTGATTTCTTAGCAAGATTATGCACAGTAGTTTGCCATTGCTTTCTGAGCAGCCGGCTCACATACCCCGTAAGTTACCGATGCGATTCAAACCACTGCTGATTCTCACCATCATCACGTTACCTACGAGAGTATACGAGATTACGGAGAAAAGTCGCTAACTTCTAAGCCACGAAGCCGGCACATCTACTACTACACTATCAAAATATGACAGGGGTAATATCATGTGACTGGCCAAGCAAGCCGGTAGGGGATCTTTATACTGCTCGAAGAAAAACTAAGCAGTATAAACGGACTGACCTAAATGGATATGCACCCGGCAATGTTAAAGTAAAGTGTTTCAAGTACCTAGGAAGTATAATATCATCAAATGGCAAATCAGAAGACGAGATCGAAAACAGGTGCAATAAGGCAAACCAACTCATTGAACAAATGGCACCAATACTAAAGAGCAAACATGTATCAATAGTTACTAAGAAAGCACTTTACAACACATTCTTCCTACCAACTCTATGCTACCAATACCAAACCTGGACAATGACAGAAAAAGAGAAAAGAAAAATCACAAAAGAAATGAGATTCCTGAGAAGAATACTCAATGTATCAAGAGATAAGATCAGAAATGAAGAAATCTGAACTAAAGTGGGGGTTATAAGAGCACTAGATTTTATTAGAAGGCAACAAGTCAGATGGTTTGGCCATGCAACTAGGTTACTAACTAACAGTATACCACAACAAGCAATGATGTACAGACTAGATGGAAGCTGAGGAAGAGGCCGACCACGTAAACGATAGACGCCGGGAATAGCAAAGTCTGGGAATACCGATACATGAAGCCCATAAGCGGGCACTCTCCTGCTGTTTATTCTTCACCTCGACACCGCAAGGTACAAGAGGAACATGATGAGATGAGATTAGAATATCATGCCTCAATCTCATCAAGATAGAACAATAAAGCAGTTTGGACATCTTATGAGAATGAAACCTCCCTAACATCCAATAATAGCATCATCATCAACAATACCTTGCTAAGACTGGCATGACCGATCATGATTCTCCATATCTTATGATCTCCCACAGCATATATCATTTTGTGAAATGACACCTTTCCATGTTTATAAAACACTGTCAAAAATCTCCTCTGTCTTTCTCTATCTCTTTTTCCTCAAATCTTTCCAAATGTCAAAATATACTCCAGTTATTCTTTTGTCATAATATGGGCAAAAACGACTGCCTATTTCTGATTTTTGTAATAAATTACCTTTATGTCTCAGCCTCTTTCAAAACATTTAAATGACTCATGTTGGCTGACCAGGAATTTTCAGCATTCCTGTGTTAAACCACATGAGGTTTTATGGAACTTTTTTGCACGTTTGCTAATTTTCCAAAATTCACAGCCATGTGTTAAAACTGGTGTTTATAAAACATACACAAATTACTTCCTAACCTCTAGTGACAGGAACTGGGGAGCAGCTGGCCGAATGGCTAAGAACTCCGGCTTCTCCTCCGGGAGACCCAGGTCCAAATCCTTGGTACGGTATGGATTTTTTTCTGTCAGGGGCAAACACGAGAAATTCTTTATTTGATCAAAATCCCCTGTGTAGGGTATCTGCTATGACATGATAGAGGGGCTTGCATGTTCCAGTGACCTCAAGAACTGTACAGACGGTAGCGCATCTCCCCTGGTGGACAGAACAAGGGGTAAGGTCCAAACAGGTTCTATGTAGTGTCGAGGATGCTACACAGAACCTATGCTTTTGTATGGATGTCAAGCGTGGACAATGAGCAGACAAGCTGAAAAACATCTGATGGCTGTGGAAATGTGGTTTCTGATGAGATGGACAGACAGAAAAACCAATGACCAAGTCCTACAAGAAACAAATGAAAACCGTAAACTAATTAGAGAGATTTGACAAAGACAACGAAAATTTTTTGGTCACACTATGAGAACAAATACATTGGAGAACTTGGTGACAACTGACAAGATCGAGGGGAAGAGAACAATGGAAGGGCAGAGAAGTAAATACCTGTATGACTTGACCATGATGTATGGTCGAGACAAATCAAATCAAAATCAAATCAAATCAACTTTATTAGGGTCACAAATTGGGCGCGCAGGCCCGTCTTACATTCGGCCCTTTCAATCACTCGTCTTTCGTTCATCAAGAGCATTATACATTTACATAGGAAGAAAAATAAACATTGTGAAATGAATGTTGTAAACATAAACAAGGCTAATTACCATGTTATGAAGCCCATTCTCCACCTATCCATACATCACCCCACCCACACAACCCCACCTACCACACACTGCGCGCACCAAGGGACACATAAACACCCCCCACCTACCCACACACACGCACACCAAGGGACACATACATACCCCACCAACCGACCCATTCCCCCACCCACACACACTGCCCTCACCTGATCCCCCAACCAAAACACACTCGCCACCCACAAACATTCCCCCACCAACCCACACATCCCACGCCCATCCACATCTTAACCCACACATCCTCTCCCCACCCACACCTCAAACCACCCATCCCTTAGCCACATCTCCATCGACAACATATTCCCCACCCATGCACACAATCCCCCACCAACCCACACATCGCACATTCACTCACACATCCCCAAACCATACACACACATCCCCACCAACTGACATGTCCCTACCCCCCCCACCCACACACACCTCCCTAACCACCCATACATCCCCAATCCACACACACACACCCCACCACCCACACATACAACTTCCACCCACCCACACATGCCTTAACCTAACCACCCACCACGCAATCCCCCACCCGCACATCACATACACCCCCTACCACGCACTATTCCCAACCCACGCACCACATACACACATATCCCTCACCAACACATCCCCACTTACACACCACACACATATCCCCCACCCAGATACCACACAATATTCCCACCCACACCCACACGGATACCCTTACCCATCCACCCCACATACCCCCACTCACACACACAAAAATCCCCCACCCACACACACATACCTCACTCACACAATATCCCCAACCAACACACCACACACCTCTCCCCACCCACACACGCATTCCCTACCCGTCCACCAAACACACTCACTCAGGCATACATCCTCCACTACGCACTCACACACCCCCACCCACCCACCCACCACCCAACCAAACATCTCTCGATCACAATACCCCTACCCACACACATCCTCCACCACCTCACACATAAAAGACAAGAACACGGAGCTGATCCACGATTCTGGTGATCAAGTGAGATGGCAAAACATGACCAACCACGCTTACCGGCATGGCACATGATGATGAAGGTCCAGTCAAAGAGATATATAAACCTGCTGCCTTGTGGGTAGACTGGAGACAGTCAAAGGCTAGGGAAGGCAAACCCACAAAAATGCTGGTAGAAGTGGGATGTACTGAGTTACAAGCTTGACAAAACATGCTGGTAGAAGTGGGATGTACTGAGTTACAAGCTTGACAAAACAGTACAACACAACTCACGTTATGATTTTATAGAACAAAGCATACAACTAAAGAAGATCTGAATGCAGAGCCAGAGAAAGACCAATTAACTGGTGGACAGACAACAGTAAGCGTACTTAAACAAGCATGAGACAACATAAACTAGGCCACACAAATCGCCTTGGTAACACAAGTTAAGGCTGCACACACTCCTGCACTTAACATCAAGTGTGTATCAGGATGAGACATCATCCCTCTGGGGCAAGCCAATGGACATTGGTTGTCTTAATTGCCCACCCAAACCCACAAATAGATATTTCCACCCATGTTAAAACTGGCTTCCTTCTTCAGCTACAAAGAAGCCTACATGAAAAATCTGGACACCATGAATGCTTAGTCTACCCCAAGCCACTTTATGTAACTCAAGAGATGGCCACTTCATTTCTTTCTGTGTGCTTAACCCTTTCTTTCCCCATACAATCTCTCACATGAGACTAATTAGTATTCTTGTAAACCAATCAACATGTCTTGAGTTACTGTACTTCTTACATTTAGTAAGAGCAAAGTACAGAAATCTAACAATTACAATGCAGACCTAATAAGGCGAACTCATCTTGGACCCAAGAAATAGTTCTTATCAGAAATTCTTCTTATAAGAGTTCAAGCATAAAGTAATGCATTTACAACGTACAATATTGTTCTTCACAACAGGAATTCGTCACATTTGAGATCACCTTAAGCGGTTTGCATTGTATCTTGTTTCTTGTACAAGATGTTCTTATCTGGTCCCCCATGAAAGTCATGCAACTGATTTTGATGAAATTAGGAGCCCAGTTCTAGTGTGTAGAGAACATGGAGGCAGCTGATGATATTATGAGCCCAGTTCTAGTGTGTAGAGAACATGGAGGCAGCTGATGATATTATGAGCCCAGTTCTAGTGTGTAGAGAACATGGAGGCAGCTGATGATATTATGAGCCCAGTTCTAGTGTGTAGAGAACATGGAGGCAGCTGATGATATTATGAGCCCAGTTCTAGTGTGTAGAGAACATGGAGGCAGCTGATGATATTATGAGCCCAGTTCTAGTGTGTAGAGAACATGGAGGCAGCTGATGATATTATGAGCCCAGTTCTAGTGTGTAGAGAACATGGAGGCAGCTGCATGAGATATCAACAGACAACTTGTCATGTCAATTGCTTGAGGACCTATATTTCAGTGGGTAGAAGGGGAGGAGCAGAAGAATAAAACTACCACCAGCTGCTGATATCTTCTGGGATTAAAAAGTTTAAGTGTTTAAATGTGGGAGGTTCAACTTCATTGCACCGGGTTTATCCCATATGGTTCAGCTTCTTTTCAAAAGCGCTGTACAAAGCACAAACTCTGTAGTTCCAGCGACGGCCCCCAGGGGTTTCCAAGAAAATTGCACCCATGAACTAAATTAAATCCGGAAACAAACCCACAACCTTCGGTGTGTGAAGCTGAACCCTTGGCAACAGAGACCCTCCTTACCAGACATAACTGTGTGATGGGGAACGCTGTAGTACAGTGGCTAGACACTGGCCATGGGATTGAGCTGCAGCTGGACAGATTCAGATATTTTTTTAAAACCTAACCTAAAATGGGTAACAAGTTTCTCCTATCTTGGAGATGTAATAACAGATGATGACAGAAGTGAAGTAGAAATCAAAAAGAGAATAGGAATGGCCAAAAATGCTTTCAACAACATGAAATCAGTATTAAGTTCTAGAGAGATTAGCAACGCATTAAAAATGAGAATTGCCAAATGCTCCATATATTCAACACTATTGTATGAGATGTGGATATACAGAAGAATATGTCGTAACAATCAAATACAGAGGTTATAGAAAAACTAGGAATGAATTGAGAATTGATGAAAGAAATAAAAAAAGAGGCAAGTGAAATATTTTAGCCATGTTAAAAGATATAACACTCTTATAAAAACCATACTGGAGGGCAAGCGAGCAAGAGGTAGACAACGATACAAGTGGGAAGATATCATCAAGAGATGGACGAACATCAGTCTGACAGAATGTAGTCAGGGTGAGAGACAGACAGTGTTGGAGATCCATTGCAGCCAACCTTCATTGTGGAGATGGCACCCGATTGATGATGAAAGTGGGTGCCAAGAATGTCTTGGGAAGTAGAAGTGGCCAGTACGGTACTGGTTATATTAGCCAGCATTGGTCTATACAAATATGTATCTAGCACCATATGCCTAATTCAAAGGGCATTTACTTGTTTAGTTGTGTGGTTAGTGATGTACTGAATGTTCTTTAGTGGCCTGTAATCCTCCTGTCTGGACGCTCCAACACAAAGGTGAGCAAACTGGGGATTGTGAGCATGCACCAGGCGCACACAAGAAATGTAGAATATGACTTACAACTATAAGAAGGATACAGACACTATTCTTGAGTCATGAAATGTTTTGGGGGTTTTCCCATTCGCTCGCTTTGAACTAATTTTTAGCCCATATTTTTGCTACTACTTCTACTGCACTGGACCAATTTTTGATTGTGGATTAGCTTTCCCTATTACCAGTGTCTCGCGCTTTAGGCAAACCCCCTACGACATCTGCGGTACTTGTAATTTACATCCCCAAGTCAAGGACGCGAAGTCAACATTTCAGTCCAATTGACCGGTGTAGAGGTTAAACCCGCTATCTCAACATCAGCACACCAGATGTTTAATAACGAGTGCCATTATCCATTCTGCCACACTGACCTCCAGTTATGTCATGAGAAGAGAAGCACTGGGAGATACCATGACGACCGGAAACATCAGCAGTAGAGTGGCAGACACAGAAATGATCTGGGTGGCCAAAGACGCAGCCATGGAGGAATCACATCAACAGAACAGATCCAGGACTGATCTGTGGAGTTGCATGAATGCCTATGCCTTGATGATGGTGACACCAAGTTATAGCCCCATGAGGCAAGGTGGTTGGTGGACTGTGGTATCACTGAAGCTGCTATTGTAGTAGGAGTTATTCTCAGCTGGCCTAGACAAATCAAACTGATGTGCCATCTCCACAATGAAGGTTGGTTGTGATGGATCTCCAACACTGTCTGTCTCTCACGCTGAGTGTACATTCTGCCAGACTGATGTTCGTTCATCTCTTGATGTTATTTTTCCACTTGTATCGTTGTCTTCCTCTTTCTTGCTTGCTTTCAACCTTGCCCAACAGTATTGTTTTAAATAGAATTATAATGTTTAATGTGGTCGAAATATTTCACTTGCAATTGATGCGAGGTGTAGAGCTATTTGTGAATATCTAGTTCTGTATAGCTGATTGTGAATATCTAGTTGTGTATAGTTGATTGTGAATATCTAATTGTGTATAGCATCTAGTCATGATTATCTAGTTGTGTATAGCTGATTGTGAATATCTAGTTATGTATAGTTGATTGTGAATAGCTAGTTGTATATAGCTGATTGTGAATATCTAGTGTATAGCTGATAGTGAATATCTAATTGTGTATAGTTAATTGTGAATATCTAGTTGTGTGTAGTTGATCATGACTATCTAGTTGTGTATAGTTCATCATGAATATCTAGTTGTGCATAGTTGATCATGAATAGCTAGTTGTGTATAGTTGAAAGTGAATATCTAGCCATGTATGGTTGATTGTGAATATCTAGTTGTGTATAGTTGATAGTGAATATCCAATTGCATATAGTTGATAGTGACTATCCAGTTGTGCATAATTGATAGAGAATATCTAGTTGTGTATAGTTGATAGTGAATATCCAGTTGTGCATAATTGATAGAGAATATCTAGTTATGTATAGCTAATCATGATTATCTAGTTATGTATAGTTGATTGTGAATATCAAGTTATGTATAATTGATTGAGAAAATCTAATTGCAAGAGTGAACCTCAACATGAAAAATGAACTCCAAGATGACAAACACATTACTAACACTGCTTTAAAAAACATAAAAGGATGGCTGTAAATTATCTTCAGTGCAGATGATTAGATCTTTCACAGAAACAATTATCTAATATTTCAACACAGCAAACTGGAATGTAACAGCTTTAACAGACTACATCACACATATAGCTTTGTGACTGTCCATCTTATATTTGGAAAATTAATCTGATGGTTTCCCCTTGACTTCCACAATGCAGGATTTAAAGAACAAAACAGGTGTCATTGTTTCACATTTTCTATTTCACATTTCAATGTCTCATATTTTCAATGTTTTACGCTTGTTATGCTTCACACTTTCTATATTTTACACTTTCTATATTTCATACTGTGTTTCATTCATTCTGTGATTTCATGCTTTCTGTTTATCACCTTTTCTGTTTCAGACTTTCAAATGACTCACATTTTCTACAGAGGAAGGACATATTGTAATCCGCAATTGAATTTAATCCTTAACTCTTTCGCTACCGTGATCCCATCTGTGGGCACGTTGTATTTCCTGAGATGGCAGTCCGCCGTTTTAGTGCCACAAAATGATCAGTGGTTTATTTCACATATTTCTGCTCCGTTTCGGAATTTTAAGTTACAGTAAACTAAAAAGTAGTACAGCCGAAAGATCTCTACGCCATCTCGGAGCGGTCAATCGTTTTCTAATTTTGGATTCTTGTGAATTTTCAGTTTTAAGGTAGTGTTAATTTGTTTGTTTTGGTTTTTCACAATGGAAACGCCCACCAGTTTGCGTCCACGTAGTATGACTTGAGATCAAGCTAGATTATTGTTTATAATAATATGTGAATGTGAATATTTAGAAAGTAGTTTTAGTTGTGTCTAAAGTTTTAGCACGTGGTGATAAAGAAAAACCAGTGAATGTTCGTCAACATGTGAGTGTTTGACAACGAAGCACGAATTGCTGAAGTTTACGTCCTGTCATTATTGCTATGGGACTTGATCCAAGACCATGTATCAAAGACTACCGGTGTACAAGTGCACATTTATATACTCCTTGGTATGTGGCACTGCCACTACGTTTCCCAGTAATCAATTAGAAAATTATAATATATTTATCACACCATGTTTCATGTATGTCAACCTGAGGGTACCCAAAAAAAAAAAAAAATTATCCTCTTGTTGACTCTGAAGAATATCCAGGAAGCATTTTACCCATTTGAAAATGTGTCCATTGATGATATGATTATTTGGTGGAAGGGCTAAACAAAGCTAAAAAAAACCATGCATTGTTGTCTCTACCAAGTCTGTAGTTAGAATTGTTGAGAGCGGATTGCGAAAACCGCAAAGCAAGCTGAAGATGGTCTCCATGAAAATAAAACGGCGATGAATGGCTGCGACAGAATGGACCAAATGGTTGGATATTATAATATCCATGATAGGAAAACCATTACGTGGTGGAAGAATATCTACTACTAGATCTTTGAAATTGCACAGATCAATGCTCACATCCTACATTCCATATGGCAAACAGAGAAAGGAGGAAAAAAATTGTTACAGAAGGATTTCAAGTAAAGGAAAGTGCTCATCGCGAAGTAGCTCAGAGTATTCCTGAAAGTTTGACACTCTGCCTGCCGAAGAATTTCAGTCTGTTGCAGGAAATTATGCCGAAAGATTTACATGAGCCAAGCATTTAATAGAATTTGTCGGTGTCAATAGAGACTGTGTTTTTTGCAGCACTCGAACTAAACGACACTTTGCAGCACTCGAACTAAACGACACATATCATCTTTTGTTTGCTCCGGCTGTACTAATAGACCAGACTTGTGCGCCAAAGTTTGCGTTGCAGCCTATCACAAATAGACTGCCACATATAGTAAATAAAAACAAACAGACATGACAATTAAATGTAAATCTGCCAAGTGTTTACCTAATTTTTGTCTGAAAAAAAAATACATGATTCAGAATCTGCGGCGAAACTTCTTTTCGGATGGTTGATTGGAAGCAATGGTGTTTATAGTTTAGAATAGTGTTGTTTGTTCAGTAAATTCAATTGGATTAGCAGTGATCAGGATATTGGATAACAACGCCCCCTCGGTAAGTACAATGTTTACATTATTTTTACCTCTTTTAACAAATTATTTTAGAAGTTATATTATTATTTGTATTTTATTTACAACATACATCAAAAATTCTCCTACCAACATATTCCTTGTGCTATCTCCTTTATTTTGATATATAATACAACATTTCTGCTACAATTTTAACCATTTTCATAACATTATTGCGACATACACCAATTTCCAGATTTCGGCCATTAGTTTTTTTCATTTGTGTGAAAAAGACATGGTTCAGAATATGCACCAAAACTTCCTTTTGGGTGATTTAAATGAGCAATACTGTTTATATTCTTGAAGACAAGTGGTGTTTGTTTGATTATTCAGTAAATTAAACATGATTAGCAGTATAGGAGTGTAGAAAACACATTCTAAGTGCAATGTTTACATTATTTTTACCTACTTTTGTCCAATTATTTTACAAATTATATTATTATTTTTATTTTATTTACAACCTAAAGCAAACATTCTCCTACCAACATATTCCTTGTGCAATCCCCTTTATTTTGATATATAATACAACATTTCTGCTACAATTGTAACCATTTTCATAACTTTACTGTGACAGACCCCACCTTCAAGATTTCAGCCTTTATTTTTTGTCATTATTTGTGAAAAATACATGGTTCAGAATATGCACCAAAGCTTCTTTTTGGGTTACTTTAATGCGCAATACTGTTTATAGTCTTGAAGACAAGTGGTGTTTGTTTGATTATTCAGTAAATTAAACATGATTAGCAGTATAGGAGTGTAGAAAACACCTTATATGTGCAGTTTTTTAAATAATTTTTACCTCTTTAATTTCATTTGTTATTATTAAACCTCTCATTATTGTCATAATATTTGTAACCTATCAATTAATTATTAACACTGTCATGTTCCTTGTGCAATCCTCTTTAATTTGATATGTAATACAATAGGTCTTCTACCACCTTAACCATTTTAAAAGCATTATTGTAACACACCCCTAGTTCCAATTTTCTGCCATAAATGTCTGTTTGGTCACAGCCCAGTTTTTGTTTGGTAGTGAAAGAGTTAAAGGGTTGTGTGTGTGTGTGGGGGTGGTGTGTGTGTATGCATGCGCACTGGTGGTGAGGTGTGTGTGTTTTTTTTAATGATATCCTGAAAACACTCGCCAAGTGGTCACTGTACATATGACTAGTTGCTTAATACTTATTGATCAAAGTAATTGTTTTAATTGTTTTAAAATGCATTCATGTTTTTATTATTCACACTGAATGTACATGAAAAGTCAAAGCAATGTAAAAATTATAGTAAAATGAATGAACACAGTCTGTAGTAACAATATACACATTAATAAGAATGTACATGTCATTTTAGTTTAATTCAGCATATAATATCTATTGCCTACACTAGTCCTTCTGTGCATGAAGTCTTTTAGGAGATAAGCTGTTTGAAGATTGGTGCTCTAATGAAACTGAAGACAATATGGACAGGTTAGTTAAATGGATCAAAGATAGGGGAACAGAGATATGAAAATAAGAATACCAAAGACAAGAGGAGCTTTCATTGTAATAGGACAGTTGTAGAAGTCAAAATAAGCTAAACCTTGCACCAAACTTAGAATATTTATAATATTAAATCAGAACAATTTTATGGATCAGTAACATGAAGAATGACTAACACAGAAGAATGACTAACATAGAAGAATGAGTAACACAGAAGGATGACTAACACAATTACTAATAAACTACAAACATTCATTCATTGGTGTTTGCACTGAATGGGAGGACTAACACTGTGTTATAACAACATTGGGTTGATGAGTGCAGTTGTCTTGTAGACTCATGGGGGGGGGGCCTATCCTTGGAGCTGTAGAGTCCATGCTGTGTGTGAGGCTTTCAGCAAGAAGTCAATCCCTCACCATTAAGCCCCACTTTAAACTGCCATTTTAATCTTATACCTGTGGTTCTGAATCTGGATTCTCATCAATAACACGGAGTGTGTACACTGTACAGAGATTCCCCTAACGTGATCTATAAGTACCATTCATGGAGTTACCTGAGTTTTCAATGCACAAGTCAAAACCAAATTACTAACATCTAATTAAACTCTGATCATTTTCCAAGTCCAGAATTGTGAACTTCATGATTTAGTTGATGAAAATCAGATTACAAATTATGTACTGAATTAAACCACATTCATTATGCAGAAACAGTGTGCATGCGTACACACAAACTATGAACACAGTCAAAGGGATTATATCAATGGAATAGTAACAAGCAAACAGGGTTCATGACAAAGTCTATTTACAACATAATCACAAAATTGAAAACAAGGTTGTCAGTCTATTTGTTTAACTCAGTCTATTCCATAAGACTGTAATTTTGACAAGTTTCAGAAATTAAAAGTAATCATTCTAGGCCAGAGTGGTTACTGAGCTATTGGGGACAGAGTGGGTTAAAGTAGTCATAATTCTGGGCCAAGATGGTTACAGAACTAATGGGGTTAAAGTAAAGTAATAATTCTGGTCAAAATGTTTAAAGAACAGGGGCAGAGTTAAAAGTAAAGTAATAATTCAGAGCAAGAGTTGTTAAAGAATTAATGTGGATAGAGTGTAATAAATTTACTTCCCTGCCCATGTCTTTCATGGGGAGCCTTTGTAATGCAATGGCTAGCAGCGCCAGTCAGTCTGCAAAAGTACGGATGTAGTACCACATGACCAATACACAGTCAGGTGTGTAAAGAGATCTTTTACTTTTCCTTTTTACCGGATGTCATTTAACTGATTAACTGCCATGGGATGATTAATTATTTTAATCAACTTCCTGTATCTGCCATGGGCTTATATATCGCTGAAATGCTGTCATTGTGAAATGTTGTCTCAGTTAAAATATCAATACAATAATTTTCCCCAAACAACCTGCTTTAATTTGAGTTATAAATCAGCATGTCTGCTACCATATTAACAACTTTTAGGTCATAACTGTGACACACTCTTACTTCCCATTTTCCACCATCCATTTTTATTTGGTTCAAGCCTACTTTTTGTTTGGCACTGAATATGTTAACATCCTGTGTCCACAGTCATGGTTATCTGCCCCTGCCTGTTCTGGCAGGCTCCATTTTCCCCATTAATGTTTGTGTTTCTATACTACTGTGACATTTAACATGGCTAATGTGTCTCAGTTTGTTTAGACTTGATGCTAATGTATCTCAGTTTGTTGAGACTTGATGCTATATATGAGCCAGTTTTCTGTGACTTCTTGTAGAATGTCACACGTGATCCACAATATTCTAAGAATGTGTCTGTAACATTGAAGTTCAAGCCTAGATTGTCTTCTGTAAGAAAGTAAGTAAAGGACCACTTTCAAAACCTTGAAGTGCATTAGGTGCCAGCTCTATACTGTCAGACCAATGGGCATTCAGTGGAAGATATAGACATTACCATGCTAGCTGCCTTTACACTCCAGAATATTTCCTAGTATCCATTTGTTGTTTAAAGTTTGGGTCAGCCTGGGTGCTGAGGTAATGAAAACAAACATAAAAAGAATACTAAAGATGTTCTTTGTGATTGTGAAACAAGTCCTCGATTCACATGTGTCTGTTGTCAAAAAAAGGATGCATGTTCATCAATTACTTTCAATAAAAGTGGCACAAAATATAGCAAAAGAAGATGAATTCAAAAGGCACAGAAAATATGGTAAGATATTCAAACACTAACAAGACAAGGCACAATTTAACGTTAAGAAGATAAGGCACAACATGTAGATGAATTAGGTTGTTCACAACTCTAACAACCTGGTCCCTCAACAGTAATACTTAGAAACAAAATGTCTGTCACCAGCATTGAATGTGAATGCTTGTATCACCCAGTCCACAGCTTCATGCTGCATAAAAACATTCACAAAGTCAGTGCATAAATGCATGCAGAATTACAGATGTCCTGTACTGTACATATCTATAGGAAACAAACAAACAGCAGTCCAACAGTTGGCAGCACTGTCTGTAGCACACGAGCTCTTCAGACATTGTCATGTTTTATAAAGCATTATTATAATGGACTTTTGTGTCCTCACAACATGCAAGAGCTGCATTCTCTTCTGGAATACTCCAACCGGCTGCCATATTTTGTATATTACACTTTCTTCAGAAACAGCCATGGTTTTAATAAGTACACAATAATGAGACTTAATGTCCTCATTTTTACATAAGAACTTCATTCTCTCCTTGAAAATTCCAAAAAGTGTCAGAACTTTATAACTGAACAATTTCTTCAGAAATGGCAGCATTCTAAAACATATTACTCCATTGTGAAGTTTTAAAAATATGTATATTAGGATCGTTAAAACCATCAAATAAAATTGTGGTGGTTCGAAAGTTTAACGCTATGGCCTAGTTGTAACAAGTATTCTTGTAGATTCTTTATGAAGTATTATACTATGGTTGTGTAAAAGAATGATCCAATTAATAATGTATGCAGGCATATCACATAAGAAAAGAACACTTCTGAAACAAGCCCACAGATGAAAGCAGTTTGTCAGCAAAGATGTGTTCCCCCCAGGAATGGCCATGTTAAAATGAATCCCTCTGTCATGTTTTAAACTAAGCTAACCTGAGGCTCCTCAAATCCAACAAGAGCAGCACTCTCTTCTGGATAACCCTGGCCTTCTGGCCTTGGGGTACAAAGGCTGCGACTTTGGTAGGTTATAAATTCAGGTGCGTGTACACTGGAGCAGTGAGAAATTGTGTCATTGTCTATAAACACATCGTCAGAGTTGTTTGCCCAAGTGTCCTGGCTGGAAGACAGCTTGGAGCTGATGTCCTCCATGGGAGCAGGTAAGTTCACGTTCATGTTAAATGCTAATCCTGGTTTGGCGTAAGTATGATAGCTACTACTAGAACCATTTCGGTTTCTGATGCTGCTGCTGCTACTACTACCACCACCATCACATAAAACCGAGCCGTTACTGAAGTTGCTGTTGCTGACACTGTTACGGTTATTGTTACACTCAACCGAGGCATAGCGATGGTCTTGACAGGAGCTGGATGACGAAGGATGGCGTTGTCTGTAGGGAGCAGTACTGCTATACAGGTCCTGGTCTGAGAACTTCCGCTGTCGCGACGAGCTCATCATCATCGCTGCTCCCCCTGGAGTGGGCCGCATGGATTGAGGATGGTAGTACAAGTCTCCAAACTCCCGGCCGGAAGATGAGGAATAATGCTGATGGTCATCCAGCACCCGAGAGTATACTGGAGACTCCTCCACCGAGATCAAACCGTAAGGATGTCTGGACTTATCCCTGGAGGATGACTGCGAATAGTACCTGGGATCCTCTGCCCCACAGCCCTCACTAGCACTTCTATGGCACTCAGCATCTTCTGCATCCTCCTCAGGGGGCAGAAGCATGTAATTAACATGGGATGGGTAATACCCCTTGCGGGTCATATGTACAGAAGGCAATGATGACCCAGTCCCAGAGACAAGTGGGTTTCCATATGGGTCTTTAAGAAGCCGCAGCTCGGGAGCATAATTCATCAACTCCAGATACCTGCCACCGCCTTTACCTCCACGAGGCTCCAGGTATCCATTGTGATCATATTCTCCAGCTGCAGGAAAGTGGTCTCTGGAACCTGAAGCACTATACTGGGTTGTGGGTTTTGAATCATCAAGGGAATGAGTTCGCTTCCTACCAATCTTGGTAAGGTCAACCACCAGCTGAAATAGTAAAAGAAAAAACAGAACTATGAAACATAGATGCATCAAAGCATATCATATGCCTGCAATTAATTGTAAACAAATTTTGTGGAATAAAACAAACACATCTCTGGTTTAGCCAAACTGGCTTACCAGCAGAGGTTCTGGGTTCGATCTTCAGAAGTGGTATCATCTGTTTGACCTGTATGTTCTAGATCTGACCTAGCTTCATAAAGTGGATTATTCTGGGATTGAAACTCAATAGCCTGGATCCTTCGTTCCAAATTCTTCACTTCTTTCTAATTGTTTCCATTCCAAGAAAACTGGCAAGTAAAATAAGTACCAAGAGTACTTGAAATAGCCACATGTTGGCCAAGGAATTGGCAACCTGCTATGGAGTGCATGAGTAGGAGGCTGTCAGGGGAAGCCTGGAAGTGATGCTGGGTAGAGCCACCCTAGGTACAGATCTTATTAGTAATATTCACATGAGAACTTTGAAGACTGACATGAACAGAGATGGAAGAGCTAAGAAGTTGTCACCAAATGTCCTAGTAAACCACCTGGCCATTAATGGCAGGAAGAGTTCAGATGTGTTGAATTCAAGGTGAAAATATTGCTGCTCTGCTGTAAACAAGCACAATGAAATAATATCTAAAATAAAATAATATTGCCCAGGAGGAAGAAGAAAGAGGAAGCAGAAGAAAATGAAGAGGAAGCAGAACAGAAGTAGAAGAAGAATAGTAGAAGAAGAGGGAGCAGCAGAAGAAGAAGAATATTAGAAGAGTGAGCAGAAGAAAAAGAAGATGTAGAAGAAGAAAGAGCAGAAAAAGAAGTAGTAGAAGAAGAAGAGGGAGCAGAAGATGAAGTAATAGAAGAAGGAGCAGAAGTAGAAGCAATAACAGAAAAAGAGGGAGCAGAAGAAGAAGAAGAGAGCAGAAACAGAAGTAGTAGTAGAAAAAGAAAGAGCAGAAGAAGAAGACGACGATGACGATGAGGAAGAGGAGAGGGGAGGAGCAAACAAAACTAGTGCTAACGAAGGTACCTTCTCTGGTGTATCAGAAGAATGTAACAAATCATTGAGCCTCCTTTGTTTGCCCGCCTGTGTCAGCCTGACTGAGCCACCACCTGCAAATATGAACAGAAGTTACTTGGTGTGCATGACTTTTATTATACAGCAGGGGTGGGTCATGTCCAGCTCTGTGACCATATGAGACTGCAAGTTAATTTGGTCTGGCCCTGCTGAGACAACCACAGAGAGCACTCGAAATTCAATCAATCTTGGAGCTTCATAATAAACAATCATCAATAAATCTTGTAGCAAAACATAAGTACTGAACGTAAAAATTTGTCAAGACATCAACAATGGAAGTAAAATGCTGGTGTTGACTGCAACGTCCTGTAAACGATGTGTAACTTTAAAAAAAAAAAAAGCAAAATCATTAATAAATCTTGTAGCAACATCATCACTAAATCTTCTAGCAACATCATCAATACCAGCTAAAATTACAAGCCTCACTAAAGAGAAGAACTTCCAGCCATCACATTAGGGGTGAGTTACATGTTTGAACAAATGTAGCAGGCTAATTTTTAGACGGATAATTTTGTATGGCCCATGAATGATGTTACAGATGACCATACGCAGACAAATATTCCCCACCCCTGTTATAAAATGAACTACTTTACACTTTCTTCTTGCCAGTTTGTGCTGACAAAGATTTTAGCTGCATTGTATCTGTTTACAATCAATCCATTATTATTACTCAATCCATGAACATTTCCCTTGTCAGTGATTCCCATCTCACTCAACCTATAGACATTTAATTTCCCCTGTCAGTGATTCCCAACTTAATGCACAAACAGTTCATTTCCATCGTCAGGGATTTCCATCTCAATTAAACTAAGAACATTTTCCTCATCAGTGATTCTTGTATGACAATGTGAACATTTCCAGTGTCTATGATTCCTGTCTCAAATTGTTAACATTTCCCTCATCAACAATTTCAGTCTCAAATTGTGAGCATTTTCCTTGACAATGATTCACATTCAGCTCAACCCATGAACAAGTCCATTTCTGGCAATTTATGCTCTAATGCTGAACACACTATTCTCAACTTGTGAACACCGACACTAAAGCTTCACCCAAGAAGTGTCTTACCCTCTGTGACTGACGGAGAATACTGGGCAATTTCTGCTAAAGTCATATGACTGCATTTTTCCTGGAAAGTTTCTAGCTCTACCAGGAGCTCAGCAAAACTTGGCCGATGGTCAGCAAGAAAGTTCCAACATTTGTTCATCAGAGAGTACCTGTGACAGAGTTAGCACAAGAATGTTTCAACACATTGTATACTTGACTGTTTGTCAACAATTTGTTGTTCTTCTTCTTCTTCATTCATCCGGAGTTTTTTTTTCGGATGTGATTGCGTTGTGCCTGTTTACAGCAGAGCTGCGTTCTTGCGCCGTTAGGCCGACACATCCGACTTCTGCGGGCATTTGTTGACCGGGTTAACCTTCCCGGGATTTGTTGTTCAATTATCTATAAAGAAAGAAAATTATATTTACATACAAACTAATAGACAAATAATTGTGTTGTATGAAGCTAAATAAATTTGTGTACAACTCGATGTGGTATAATTAAGCGATCAAAGTGCTGCCTATTATTAAACAAATTTGGTAACAAAGATCACTTCATTTTTTAATATGTTGTATCTATATTTAGAAAATGGGAGGGGAGGAGGAGGAAGAAGAGCAGTGATCATATGTGAGAGAGAGAGAGAGAGAGAGAGAGAGAGAGAGAGAGAGAGAGAGAGAGAGAGAGAGAGAGAGAGAGAGAGGGGATGAGGGTGAAGGTGAGTGAGAAGTGGGTAGATAGGTGGATAGGTTGACAGACAGACAGACAGACAGACAGACAGACAGACAGATAGACAGACAGACAGACAGACAGACAGGCAGGCAGGCAGACAGACAGACAGATTTATAGAAACTTACATTTCATCAGCACACTTATCTGGCCGCTCCAATTTACCCCTATCTCTCACAAAGTGCAGCACTTCGATGTTTGTCCTGGCAGGGTATGGCTGCTGACCGAGAGTGACCACTTCCCACATTAGAACACCAAAGGCCCTGGTCATCGAGAACAATCAATGCATGTCTTAATCTCCAACAGTCTTCCATGTTCATCCATTTATTAAATTAACAATCTTCATCATTTCACTCTAAATTATTATTTTGTATGTTTATTATTCATAACAGAACATACCAGCTTGTCTATAAGTAAACAAATATATCACCATTAATAATTGGTTATCATTAACCAAATATATTATCATTGCTATCAAGTTATCTCATATACTACCATGAGTACTCAATTATCATTCAAATAATAAACATTACTACTCAGTTATCATTCAAATAATGAACATTACTACTCGGTTATCATTCATATGGTAATATTACCACCCAGTTGGACTTAAATGTTGACTTCCCACTCAGAAAGCAATGGCAAACTACTGCACATCAAATTGCCTAGTAATTCCCAAAACTACCAATAGAGGCTGGATGTGATTCCAAGGCCCTGCAAAGGACATGCAGTTTGTTTTTTTACATCCAGTTATCTTTCAAATGGTAACATTAACAACCTTATATACTACCATTACTGTCCAATTATCTTTCATATATTACCATTTCTACTCAGTGTTCTCTCTCTCTCTCTTATATACACAAACCGTGCCAAGAAAGAATGTAACTCACCATATGTCTGACTGTGTGGTGAAGAATCCATCAACTAGGGATTCCGGGGACATCCATCGCACTGGCAGCAATCCCTCTCCCTCTTTCCTGTAGTAATCGTTTTTGTAGATATCGCGAGCCAGGCCAAAGTCCCCAATCTTCACAATCATGCTTGCCGTTGATTTTGATGAAACAAGACAATTTCTTGCTGCCAAATCTCTGTAGTACAAATCAAAACATTGTAATTGCTGTGCTTTGACAGAGCAGCCATGGTAATGTTGTGGCTAGTCCAACTCATGTCACTACCTCAAGGTCCTAGGTTTAAATCCTCAAAGGCAGGTTTATTTTTTTCATGGCTACAAGACTCAGGGGGTAACTATAACAGTGCAGTAATCTGATTGACTGGTAGTAATGTGTGTGAATCTCAGCCTAAAATTGGCACCTTGAAACATTTTGGGAAGAAAAGGCCACCAGCATGATACTGACTACATCAACCAATGAGTGCTGCTAGTTTTATACAAATACTAGCTGACACGGCCCGGCTTCGCCCAGTCCCTGGTGGGGAGCATCTCATTTAATTCATATAAGTAGTCATATAAGTTCTCGTTCCCGTTCCCGACTATCTATCTGTCTGTCTGTCTGACCCGGCCCGGCATCGCCCAGCTCCTGGTGTGGAGCATCTCATTTAATTCATATAAGTAGTCATATAAGCTCCCGTTCCCGTTCCCGACTATCTATCTGTCTGTCTGTCTGTCTGTCTATCTGTCTGTCTGTCTGATCCGGCCCTGCTTCGTCCAGCCCCTGATGGGGAGCATCTCATTTAATTCATATAAGTAGTCATATAAGTTCCCGTTCCCGACTGTCTGTCTGTCTGTCTGTCCCTCATTCTCTGTCTGTCTGTCTGTCTGTCTGCCTGTCTGTCTAATCATTTATTGGTTGCAGTTAGAACAACCTTAGATAAACGAAGACCAACTTACAAAAAGCATTAGAAAGAGCACTTGAAAGATCTTTACATCTTCCCTCAACTTGGGTAAATGGAGCGGCGGCAGCAGCAGCAGAAGAAGAAAAAGGAGGAGTAGGAGCTGGGAGGAGGAAGAGGGAGGTGGAGGAGGGAGGAGGAGGGGGGAGGAGGGGGGAGGAAGAGATAGGCGGAGAGAGGAGGAGGAGGGAAGAGAGGGAGGAGGAAGGAGGAGGAGTAGGGAGGAATAGGAGGGAGGAGGAGGGATTAGGAGGAGGAGAGAGGTGGAGGAGGGAGGAGGAGGAGGGAGGAGGAAGAGGGAGGAGGAAGGAGAAGGAGGAGGAGGAGGGAGGAGGAGGGAGGAGAAGAACGCAGGAGGAGGAGGGGGAGGAGGAGGAGGGAGGAAGCTTCACCCAAGAAGTGTCTTACCCTCTGTGACTGACGGAGAATAGGGCAATTTCTGCAAATCTATGCTCATTTTTCTGGAAATTTCTACTTACAGGAGCCAGCAAAGCTGGTCAGCAAGAAAGTTCCAACATTTGTATACGAGATACCTGGCAGAGTTACCTGTT
Source organism: Cepaea nemoralis (assembly GCA_014155875.1). Classification (NCBI taxonomy): domain Eukaryota; kingdom Metazoa; phylum Mollusca; class Gastropoda; order Stylommatophora; family Helicidae; genus Cepaea; species Cepaea nemoralis. Next base: position 29,056 of record JACEFZ010019902.1, read on the forward strand.
AAAGTATATGACTGCATTTTTCCTTCTTCTTCTCTCCGGAGTAAATTTGGATGGTTGCAGAAGTTCCTTGTTACAGCAGAGTCCTTGCGCGTTAGCCAAATCACACTTTGTATACTTTGACTGTTTTCAACAATTTGTTGTTCAATTATCTATAAAGAAAGAAAATTATATTTACATACAAACTAATAGACAAATAATTGTGTTGTATGAAGCTAAATAAATTTATGTACAACTCGATGTGGTATAATTAAGCCATCAAAGTGCTGCCTATTATTAAACAAATTTGGTAACAAAGATCACTTCATTTTTTAATATCTGTTGTATCTATATTTAGAAAATGGGAGGGGAGGAGGAAGAAAAGTAGTGATCATATGTGTGAGAGAGAGAGAGAGAGAGAGAGAGAGAGAGAGAGAGAGAGAGAGAGAGAGAGAGAGAGAGAGAGAGAGAGGGATGAGGTGAAGGTGAGTGAGAAGTGGGTAGATAGGTGGATAGGTTGACAGACAGACAGACAGACAGACAGACAGACAGACAAACAGACAGACAGACAGGCAGGCAGACAGACAGATTTATAGAAACTTACATTTCATCAGCACACTTATCTGGCCGCTCCAATTTACCCCTATCTCTCACAAAGTGCAGCACTTCGATGTTTGTCCTAGCAGGGTATGGCTGCTGACCGAGAGTGACCACTTCCCACATTAGAACACCAAAGGCCCTGGTCATCGAGAACAATCAAGGCATGTCTTAATCTCCAACAGTCTTCCATGTTCATCCATTTATTAAATTAACAATCTTCATCATTTCACTCTAAATTATTATTTTGTATGTTTATTATTCATAACAGAACATAACAGCTTGTCTATAAGTAAACAAATATATCACCATTAATAATTGGTTATCATTAACCAAATATATTATCATTACTATCAAGTTATCTCATATACTACCATGAGTACTCAATTATCATTCAAATAATAAACATTACTACTCAATTGTCATTCAAATAATGAACATTACTACTCGGTTATCATTCATATGGTAATATTACCACCCAGTTGGACTTAAATGTTGACTTCCCACTCAGAAAGCAATGGCAAACTACTGCACATCAAATTGCCTAGTAATTCCCAAAACTACCAATAGAGGCTGGATGTGATTCCAAGGCCCTGCAAAGGACATGCAGTTTGTTTTTTTACATCCAGTTATCTTTCAAATGGTAACATTAACAACCTTATATACTACCATTACTGTCCAATTATCTTTCATATATTACCATTTCTACTCAGTGTTCTCTCTCTCTCTCTTATATACACAAACCGTGCCAAGAAAGAATGTAACTCACCATATGTCTGACTGTGTGGTGAAAAATCCATCAACTAGGGATTCCGGGGACATCCATCGCACTGGCAGCAATCCCTCTCCCTCTTTCCTGTAGTAATCGTTTTTGTAGATATCGCGAGCCAGGCCAAAGTCCCCAATCTTCACATCATGCTTGCCGTTGATTTTGATGAAACAAGACAATTTCTTGCTGCCAAATCTCTGTAGTACAAATCAAAACATTGTATTGCTGTGCTTTGACAGAGCAGCCATGGTAATGTTGTGGCTAGTCCAACTCATGTCACTACCTCAAGGTCCTAGGTTTAAATCCTCAAAGGCAGGTTTATTTTTTTCATGGCTACAAGACTCAGGGGGTAACTATAACAGTGCAGTAATCTGATTGCCTGGTAGTAATGTGTGTGAATCTCCATCGAGATGGATTTATACAAAACACTTGGGATCCCTGGCTGACCCAGCCTAAAATGGCACCTGAAACATTTTGGGAAGAAAAGCCACCAGCATGATACTGACTACATCAACCAATGATGCTGCTATTTTATACAAATATAGCATCCCCCTCCCCAGTGGAAAAGGAGGAGGGAGGAGGAGGAGGAGAGAGGAGGAGGTGGAAGGAGAAGGAGGAGGGAGGAGGAAGAGGGAGAAGGAGCAGAGAGAAGGAGGAGGGAGGAGAAGGAGGGGGAGGAGGAGGAGGAAGTATGAGGAGGGAGGAGGAGGAAGAGGAGGAGGAGGAGGGATGTGGAGGGAGGAGGTAGAGGGAGGAGGAAGAGGAGGGAGGAGGAGAGAGGATGAGGAGGGAGGAGGAGGGATGAGGAGGAGGGAGGAGGAGGAGATAGGAGGAGGAGAGAGGAGGAGAAGGGAGGAGGAAGGAAGAGGAGTGATTAGGAGGAGGGAGGAGGGCAAGGAGGTAGGAGGAGGGAGAGGGAGGAGGAGGAGATAGGAGGAGGAGGGAGGAGGAGAGAGGAGGAGAAGGGAGGAGGAAGGAAGAGGAGTGATTAGGAGGAGGGAGCATGGAGAGGGAGGAGGAGGGTGGAGGAGGAGGAAGGAGGTGGAAGGAGGAGGAAGGAGGAGGAAGGATGAGGAGAAAGAGGGAGGAGGAGGATGGAGGGGGGAGAGGGAGGAGGGGAAGAGGAAGAGGGTAGGAGGAGGAGGGGAGAGGAGGAGGAGGTGGATTATAACGCATATGCCTGTAGATAACTGCAGCGAAAAGGTGGGTCTGTCTATCTATCTGACCCGGCGTGGCTTCGCCCAGATTCTGGCGGGTAGCGTCTCATTAAATTCATACAACAACAAAAAGTAACTTAAAAGAATATCCTTCCACACACCATCCATTATTTTTAATGAAAACTGTTTCGTCCGTCCGTCCATCCAATTTGTAAAAAAAAAAAACTTTCCACCTTGTTTCAACCAGCCCGTGCGGCATCGGTTATAATAGCAGTGGTTCATGGTGCGTAGATTATTACTTTATTTATGTGCCAGTAAAATCTGACTTATGTTGTGCGCAGACACTGTCTGTGACGTTGGGTGGGGGGTCTGGTTGTCCGGCAAGTCCGTTTTTTAATCACCTACATGACTGTAGATAACTTCTTAGCAAAAAAAGATGAGTTACAATGTTATGCATTGTGCATTATTTTTACGAAAACTTTGAAAATGCCTTAAAGATTGTATCATTATTTATTATAACTCTTATGCCTGTATATAACTATAGACAAAGAGTTTATAAATCTTTGAAAACGATGCAACAATATGACTATAAAATATACAGAAAAGTTATTGAAAGTTATGCCTTTTGAAATAACTTTTCTAGAGTTAAGTCCCCTTGCTATATATAAATTATAATGTAAAATGAAAAATTAAATAATATTAAGTAAGCAGCCGATTTCACACTAAAAGAATATCACAGTTGTCTGCGCAAGAATGAGAGGAAGACGTGTAGAAAATTTCATCTCAATCGGATGGACCATTCGCGAACGCATAAAGGACATACATACATACAGACAGGCGGAGATTGCCTTTTATATATAAGATATGTCCAATACCACATCAGTCACCCAGTGCCATTTGGTCACGGAAATATGGGCCTAGAAAATTATTAATGTCCTGTAGGAACATCTTTCTGAAATCTAGATATTTCAGAAATTTAGGAAGCATAATGTCATTCAGCAGAAGACTGGTAACATACATGAAACATCCATGTTACAAAGAAACAAATTTCTTTGTGACAGATGTCAAATATTGAAGAATTACCATTTTAAAATAATGGCACACAGAATACTATTTAATAGACTTTCTAGCAACAGTATGATGAATCTCAGGCTTAGACATAAATAAATGAGAAAAGAAACAATGGAACAGAAATGAAATGTCAAGAAGGGAGACAAAGAAAAGACATCAGGAAGAAAGTGATAACAGCATCAGTGTTAAAATAGTTGTATTTTTTAAACCAGATGGCTTTGTCATGTAACAAGACAATGGTCCACTCATAAAGGTCGCACTCATAAATGATGGAATATCAGACTGTCAATACCACCAAGAATGAAGCACACATCAAGGCCCACACCAGATGTCTTAACCTGGTGTTAATTGGCAAAACATGGATAAACAGAAGAAGATGGGACTGGACAGATATTGTGGGAAATGATTACTCACCTATGAACAAAATGCATATCCTCCAGATATTTACATCCCCTGGCTACGTGAACACAGATTTTCACCAGGTCTGGCAGAAGTAAACTTGCTGGGTTTGTCTGTGATATGATACAAAACACAAATATGTGATAAACAAAACATATGATACACAAAACATGACACATAAAACAAATATATGTTCCACAAAACATTTTTTAAAAAAATATGTGATAAACAAAACATATGATACACAAAATAAAAATGTGATCCACAAAACTTGATACAAAAAACAAATATGTGATACACAAAACATATGACACACCAAAAAATGATACAAAATGCAAATATCTGATACACAAAGCCCAAAATAAAATTAAAAAACATATGATACACAAAACATGATATTAAAAATAAACATAAGACACATGTTAAATATATTTTATTTCTAATACCCTAAGATCATCCATCAATGATCCCACTTGGGAGAAGGTGAAGTGGGTATGAACTTCACCCATCATTATGTAGAATCATAACATTAAAAACAAAAGTAAATGTGAAAGGAAGCCTCCACTTCTAGAGCGGTACTGGGCATATGGCGCTAGTCTTATATTTGTATGGCCCAATGGGCACTTGATGTCTAATGTGGTCATACGGACACCACCCATCTTTACTTCCTAGAGCATTTCCTGGTAACCATTCTAGCCTGGAAGCCCAGCTCATTTTTTTTAAACCCCCACCTCAGTCAAAGATGGCTGTTGTCATGGCAGGCAAGAGTGCTAACTCACTGAGCTACCACAGCATTTATTATGTTAATGACCTACTAGGAGGTTTGCATCATGAATATATGTTTTTAAGATCTATACTCTGTCTCTACACTCGGTCGATACACAATAGAAAAATAAAAGAGATTTAACGGAGCAGTATCTTGAAAGTATGACTCTATATCAAACAGACCTCCCAATCATTAAGGTGGTTGATTAGATGTCATCTTCATCCAGGAACCTTGCCTTCCATTGCTGTTCTCTCCCAGCCACTGTGACATTCAATATAGCCAAAGTATTTCAGTTTCTGAGATATGATGCAGTTTATTAGCCAGTTTTCCTCCATGTTCAGGTCTTGTAGTATGTGAGTATTTTTCTTCTTCTTGGTCCATAATATTCTAATAACTTTCCTGTAACAGTTGAGCTCAATAGCCCCAAATTTCTTCTGTAGTGATTGTGTAACAGCCAATAACTCATAAGAAATATGTTCTTACAACTTTTACTTCAACTTCTCAAGTGTTTGTGTAATGGCCAATTACTCAGAAGAAACATGTTCTTACAACTTTTATTTCAACTTCTGAAGTGATTGTGTAATGGCACATACCTCAGAAGAAACATGTTCTTACAACTTTTACTTCAACTTCTGTAGTGATTTGTGTAATGGCACATACCTCAGAAGAAACATGTTCTTACAACTTTTACTTCAACTTCTGTAGTGATTTGTGTAATGGCACATACCTCAGAAGAAACATGTTCTTACAACTTTTACTTCAACTTCTGTAGTGATTGTGTAATGGCACATACCTCAGAAGAAACATGTTCTTACAACTTTTACTTCAACTTCTGTAGTGATTGTGTAATCGCACATACCTCAGAAGAAACATGTTCTTACAACTTTTACTTCAACTTCTGTAGTGATTGTGTAATGGCACATACCTCAGAAGAAACATGTTCTTACAACTTTTACTTGAACTTGTTTGCTGGTGTTGTGCCAAAGGTTCTTCAAACTGTTTACTCTCCTCATCTCTAAGGCCAGCCTGCGTCTAACTTCTTCTAAATGACCTACTGTTTGAGTTAAGATAATTAAAGTCTGCAACATTTTCAACTTCATTGTTGATTGTGACCTTCAGTTGGCGTATATTTTTCTCCGCTGACATTTTCTTTTAACTTCAGAAAAAGATTTTGATTTTCACTACGTCTCTTGACTGTGGCGAATGGCATGAGTTCAGGTCGTTCTGAAAGCAATAGCAAACTACTGAACGTAAAACTTGCCCAGGAATCACAAACAGCTAAAACATGTTGAGTCGACTGCAACGTCCTGTAAGGGATATGCAACTAACTTTAATTCTTGTCAGCCAGGAACAACTCTTCTAATCCTTTTTGCATAAGAATTATGAAATGAATAAGAACATCAAAAAATGGTTCTTTAGATTATTTCACTGACCGTGGTAGCCCTGCAGCTCCTGAGAAAAGACAGCAAGTCTCCCCCCTCCATGAGCTCCATGATGATGAACTGGGGATCATTGTCCAGACACACTCCCAACAGACTCAGGATATGCTCATGGCGGAAGTTCTTCATCAGCAAAGCTTCTTTCAGAAACTCTTCTTTCTCTTGTTCCAGCGCACTTTTTCTCAAGGTCTGGGAGAAACATAAACACAGTACATAAGTGCAACACTAGAACAGGCAATTAGGAAACTGAACTGAGGCACTAGAAATGTGGATGCATAGAAAAATTAGATGCATTTCATGAAAACAAAAACTTTACATGCAGTTCTAGAAAATCTGGGAGTGAAAAAGAAACTAATGGAAGAAATAAAGAAGAGGCAAATGAGATATTGTGATCATATTTAAAAACTTGGCCACATTTTATAGCAACAACACTAGAGGGAAGAGTTGAAGGTAACCAAGCAAGAGATAGGTATTGATACAAGTGGGAAGAGTTGAAGGCAACTAAGCAAGAGATAGGTATTGATACAAGTGGGAAGAGTTGAAGGCAACCAAGCAAGAGATAGGTATTGATACAAGTGGGAAGAGTTGAAGGCAACCAAGCAAGAGATAGGTATTGATACAAGTGGGAAGAGTTGAAGGCAACCAAGCAAGAGATAGGTATTGATACAAGTGGGAAGAGTTGAAGGCAACCAAGCAAGAGATAGGTATTGATACAAGTGGGAAGAGTTGAAGGCAACCAAGCAAGAGATAGGTATTGATACAAGTGGGAAGAGTTGAAGGCAACCAAGCAAGAGATAGGTATTGATACAAGTGGGAAGAGTTGAAGGCAACCAAGCAAGAGATAGGTATTGATACAAGTGGGAAGAGTTGAAGGCAACCAAGCAAGAGAAAGGTATTGATACAAGTGAGAAGAGTTGAAGTCAACTAAGCAAGAGATAGGTATTGATACAAGTGGGAAGAGTTGAAGGTAACCAAGCAAGAGAAAGGTATTGATACAAGTGGGAAGAGTTGAAGTCAACTAAGCAAGAGATAGGTATTGATACAAGTGGGAAAAGTTGAAGGCAACCAAGCAAGAGATAGGTATTGATACAAGTGGGAAGAGTTGAAGGCAACCAAGCAAGAGATAGGTATTGATACAAGTGGGAAGAGTTGAAGTCAACTAAGCAAGAGATAGGTATTGATACAAGTGGGAAGAGTTGAAGGTAACCAAGCAAGAGATAGGTATTGATACAAGTGGGAAGAGTATAAGGCAACTAAGCAAGAGATAGGTATTGATACAAGTGGGAAGAGTTGAAGGTAACCAAGCAAGAGATAGGTATTGATACAAGTGGGAAGAGTTGAAGGCAACCAAGCAAGAGATAGGTATTGATACAAGTGGGAAGAGTTGAAGGTCAACCAAGCAAGAGATAGGTATTGATACAAGTGGGAAGAGTTGAAGTCAACCAAGCAAGAGATAGGTATTGATACAAGTGGGAAGAGTTGAAGGCAACCAAGCAAGAGATAGGTATTGATACAAGTGGGAAGAGTTGAAGGCAACCAAGCAAGAGATAGGTATTGATACAAGTGGGAAGAGTTGAAGGTAACCAAGCAAGAGATAGGTATTGATACAAGTGGGAAGAGTTGAAGGCAACCAAGCAAGAGATAGGTATTGATACAAGTGGGAAGAGTTGAAGGTCAACCAAGCAAGAGATAGGTATTGATACAAGTGGGAAGAGTTGAAGGTAACCAAGCAAGAAATAGGTATTGATACAAGTGGGAAGAGTTGAAGGTAACCAAGCAAGAGATAGGTATTGATACAAGTGGGAAGAGTTGAAGGTAACCAAGCAAGAGATAGGTATTGATACAAGTGGGAAGAGTTGAAGGCAACCAAGCAAGAGATAGGTATTGATACAAGTGGGAAGAGTTGAAGTCAACTAAGCAAGAGATAGGTATTGATACAAGTGGGAAGAGATCAAGAAATAAACCAACAGCAGTTTGCCAGAGTGTATTATCACAGCGAGAGACAGAAAAACCCAAAGACCGAGAAATCAAAAGACCGAGAGCATTAGTGAATCACTGCCCTTAACCTGTTCTGGGGATTGCATTTGACTGACCATGTGGTCTACAAACTGAAATAGAATTACCAGCCAATTTATTCAGTTCATGAAATCTTCTACATATTGAAATAAAATAACCAGCATATTTGTTAAGTTAATGAAATCATCTACACACTGAAATAAAACTACCAGCAGATTTGTTCAGTTCATGAAAACTTCTACAAACTGAAATTAAATTTAAAACAATGTTTTCCCATTGTGAATTTGAGTAATGAAGACACAATATATTACACAATTAATTGCCTGGCAGATTTTGCTGATCTCGTCATGTGAAAACTACAGAACAAAGTTCGACATAATGAAATAGCGTAATGAACCTTTCAAACTGATATAAATTAAACACATTGTCATTTATTTAAACATCACCACAGTAATTTTTGAAAAGACAGTCATGTCTGTCGACTAACTGTGGTTGGTTTTTCTGTCTTCATTTGTGTCTTCATTATTGAAATAAAATTAATCATCATCATGTGCCATACTGATAAGTGTGGGCGGTCATGTTTTCGCCAACTCACATGATCACCATAGTCATGGATCAGCTCCGTGTTTTTGCCTCAATTATGCCATGTCGTCAAGCCATCCGAGACATTTACTGCCCGCCTTCATTTGTTCTTTCCTCTCAATCCAATTACTAACAGATGTATTCAGCACATGAAATCTCCAAACTACAAACAATGACCATAACTATTGTGCTCTGTACTGACCTTTACGGCACACTTAGTTTCACCAGTGCTGTCCCCAAGGATGTTCTTGGCCAGCCCCTCAAACACCTCACCAAAGGCACCACTGCCCAGAAACATGGTCAGAACCAGCTGGCTGCGACTGAAGTGGGGCAGTTTAGCAATCTCTTCATCTGTACACTGTATGCTGTAACAGAGAGACAGGTTTCATGAATGTGTATCTTTGACAACCCTAGTAAAAACAACATCCTCACCATCATGCAGCAGGTCCTTTGCAGAACCTCACTCTGGTAGTGGCCCAACAAGACCCTCCATCTTTCGCCAGTCCCCCTTCCTCATGAATTTTCATCCCCAAGGTGTCAGTCTTCATTCTGATAAACCCTCTTTTTCTAGAAGCCATGCTTTCCAATCCAAACAACGGTGACATTTCTAGAAGCCATGCTTTCCAGTCCAAACGATGGTGACGTTTCTAGAAGCCATGCTTTCCAGTCCAAACAATGGTGATGTTTCTAGAAGCCATGCTTTCCAGTCCAAATGACAGTGATGTTTCTAGAAGCCATGCTTTCCAGTCCAAATGACAGTGATGTTTCTAGAAGCCATGCTTTCCAGTCCAAACGACAGTGATGTTTAATATGGCCAAAGTATTTCAGTGTCTCAGACCTGATGATGTTTGTGAGCCAGTTTTCTCTGAAGGTAAGATTCTTCTTCTTCTTCTTCTTCTTCTTCTTCTTTCATTCAGCCTGAAATATGTTTATAACAGCAATGTTGTCTCTTGTATGAATCTAACAGTCTTTTTTAGTTCACTCAGCAGTCCATGGAGTTTATCTTCCACTGTTGTCTCTCTAGGCCAGAAGGTTCGCCTGGATATGTTGTAGTTTGGGCAATCCTGGAATATGTGCTCTGCTGTCTACGATGCCAAACCACATGTGCACATGGCTGAGTCACCAATCTTGAATTTTGTATACATGTGGTTGCGTAATCTATTGTGTCCTGTTCTGAGGCGCAGAAGAATGACTTGTTCTGGGCTGCCCATAACGTGGTAGTCGTCTTGAGTAGGGTTTGGTGGCCTTCTGACTGATTTGATCATTCTTTTCTTTTGGTGGTATGTAATGGGCACATCAGGTTGTTCTTCTTTTCGATCAGCTCTGTCATTTCCGGGGACTCCACAGTGGGATATTACCCACTGTATGGTGACCTTATGTTGACTGGTAGATTATGTAAATACCTGTATTTGTCTACATGGTCCATGGTATTGTGCAAATATCTGTTCAAAAGCCACAATCTTCTTCTTCACAGACAGAGAAATTGTCCACGACTTGCATCCATATGTTGCCACAGGAAAGATGCATTTTTAAACAAATGTTACTATAATTTGTTACGGCAAAAGTTCTTAATGCTGTTTAATCTCTGTATTGTTGTGAAAAGTCCCTGTTGTTGTAGATTACGTAGCCATGATATTCAAATTGTCCGGCATTTTCAATTTCTTCATTATAAAGACGCTGAAATTAGACATATTTCATTATAGTTACTGAACAGAGTGAAATATCCTGCACGAAACAAGAAACAAATACTCAGATCCTTTCATAATAAATAAAATGCCTGCCTCTGACAGGACATTCAGACCTTAGCAAATGAACATGACATGTGGGTGGCTGGGAAGGTCAACAAACTGAACATACAAACAGATAAAACAATGAACTTCTTTGGTATAATTTTTTTTCTGTTTTCTTTTCCTTTTTTTAACTTCCTGTATTTTCAGTTCTACTTGCTGGGCTTCCAGTTTAGTGTTTTTGGTTGATTTTACTTTATTATGATAGTCGAATAACCATCTGTGAATGAATCAGGATACTTCTGCTATCTAACCAAGCATACCTGCTTTACTTTTTGTTGACAAAGACTTTGGCTAAAATGTGTTTCTGTATTTGTTTGTGTCTTTTATTTGCCAACGTGTTTGGTCACATATCTGTTTTCGTATCTCTTTATATCTGTCCCTTGCTGACAATTCTTTTGATCAAAATGTCCATTTTTGTGACTGTCTTTTGCTTGTTGACAAAGACTGGCTCAAATATCTATGTGTATCTCTGGTATATTCTGCTTGTCAGGCTTCGCAGTAACAACTCACATCTATTGACTTTATCATCCGGTAGACAGCAGGCACTCTCGTGTTCACTCTCATTCAGTTCCAAACCTTGCATAATATTTTAATGCGACTCCACTATAATTCTAGCTTTGTGACTGCCAGTAAATCCACTCTTAGATCATCAATGTGCTAGTTATACCTTAACTTCTGCATAATGTAATCACTAACCCTTAGGAAATTAAATACAATATTACACAAATAATAAAATATGACTAAAGTGGGGGTTAAAGCAGCACTAGATTTTATCAGAAAACAGCAAGTCAAATGGTTTGGCCATGCAAGTAGGTTACCAGTCAACAGCATACCACAGCAAGCAATGATGTACAGACCAGATGGAAACAGAGGAAGAGGCCGACCACGTAAACGTTGGACGGAGGAAATAGCAGAGTCCATGGGAATATCGATATATGAAGCCCATAATCGGGCACTCTCACGAAGTTTATACTTCACCTCGACACCGCAAGGTACAAGAGGACCATGATGAGATGAGATGAATAAAATATGACCATGATCAACATGAATAATGAATAAACAACATGAGGGGAGAATCAAAGTTGTCCACAATGTGATCATATAGACGACCAGACAGAATATCATGACAGGAGAAGCAATCTAGTATTCATAAACTGGGATTGAAGAAGATATTACTGAATGAGATTCAGGTTAGACAATTAACATACTATGTATATCATCAGCATCATGTGCCCTTTGGCACAGAGTCTCAATTCAGGTGTATATATATTTTTTTTTTTAAACACGACTTCTTGTTTGATGATATGCTGGAGGGGAGTAGTGGTTTTGAAGTTGTAAAAGAGGTAATTGTTACATGTCACTGGACAAAATCAAGATCTGGGCTGGAATAGGTCTGTATGAATGCACCAAGAAGACAGGACAGAGGATATCTCAGACTCATGACACCCAACCTTCAATGTGGAGATGGCACTTTGAGAAAAAAATTCAAAGCTTTCTAATCTAGTATATGTGCACATAAGGCATGAAATCACCAGAGTACGTACTTCATCGCGTACAGTGTGTTGCTCGTTTGAAAGGCAGAACGTGGAAGCTCTCTCAGGGTGGCCAGCTCGGTGTCTGGTCCTCTGATGATAAACTGCTGGATTTTCTTCTTGGCGTACTCTCTGCGAATTACTGATGAATATAACAGGATGATGTATTTAATGACAGGCCATATTTGGCAGAATCATAGGGAAAACATATTCATAAACTCTTATTATGCCATGCACCACTTGAGATGGCTAAAAATAGCCTCAAATTTACCATACACGGCTTGAAATGGCTGAAATATATGTTGAGCTCACATTCACTGTCTTCCTGCAGAATCTTAACTAATCCTATTTGTTGTCTCCCCCCCCCCCCCCCCCCCCCCCCCCCCCCCCCCCCACCCCACCTTGTTTGCTCAGTTTGAACTCTGGCATAGTCCACATTGGACTGATTTTTGTGTGTGGGCTAGCTTGACCAATTACCACTCACCATCAGGCAAACTGAACTCATTCCGACTTCTGAGGTACCTATTTGTTATATTTGACACGAGAGGAGAATTAACACAAGCCAGTGCTTACCTAGAACCACAGCCAGTATGATGGCCAGTAACAGAACAGCAATCCCCGCAGTGACCCCGATTGTGATGTGGTCATTGATGCTACTTTCTACAGCTGAGGAGTGCAAACAACACAGTTATTTATACAAGATGGTTTATATTCATATTTTACAAATAAATTCAAACATTTTCCTATTGTGAATGTTAATAATGAAGACACAAGCAATAATGCTACTTCATATATGTTGAACTGCTTTCTGTAGAATGTATCCGACGAGATCCAGCAAGAAGTTGTGCAATATGTCTTCATTATTCACATTTTATACATATCAGTATTTGTCAAAAAGAAAGAGGGCTTAACCGTTTAAGAGCGGGCACTTTATCCATTCAGCCATGCTGACCTCTATGGTATGAATAAGGGTCCTTGACTTTTACAGCACACAAAAGGAATATTTATAGCATGTGTGATTCTGGTATACACATCTGGATCCTAGCCGGGTGCTACAGAGTCGGTGCACTGTACTGCAATGCTCCTTGTGTGAGCTATAGAAGAAAATTGATGCACCTATGCAGGTACTTACGTGTAATGTAAGTCATAAACTGAGCTATGCTGCACTGTTTCATCAAGCCTACAGCTCAGCACATCAGATTTTGACAAAGTGTTATTTCAGGCCTGTTTTCCCTACCCACTGACTGTCCCTAGAGAAGATGACCAATTTGTGTCTCACATCATCTAGTCCCTATCCTTTGACATGTCTGGCTTTAGAAACCCGACTAATAGCCATGCTGTCTATATAGCTCTTGGGTCTTGAGGTCAGTGCTGACCTGAGGAACCTTACCCATAGCCAAGTTATTGTCTAAATAGCTCTTGGGGTCAGAGAGAGAGAGAGAGAGAGAGAGAGAGAGAGAGAGAGAGAGAGAGAGAGAGAGAGAGAGAGAGAGGAGAGAGAGAGAGAGAGAGAGAGAGAGAGAGAGAGAGAGAGAGAGAGAGAGAGAGAGAGAGAGAGAGAGAGAGAGAGAGAGAGAGAATTTAATTTCTTTACGATTTACAACTTAGATTTTTAAATACAACTAACTAAATGCATGTTAACTTTACATCTAAGAGTAGATAGAAGACAGCAGGCGATGAAGAAGATCATTAATATATTACCATATGGCGCTGCTAAGAAGACAGTACTGTTGTCGCTAAACATCCCCATGCCTTGCGAGTTGATGGCAGCTACTCTAAAGATGTAAGACTTTCCTTGCTTCAGTTTGGAGGACTCCACAAGCCAACGTTCTATAGATCCATTGTACGCTGCCTTCCAAGTTCCACTCTCTACATTTCTGTTGAGTAATGATCACGTAATTATTTCATTATAGAGTGTTATTTGTTTGGATGCAAATACTTGACAATGAATAGTGAAATGATTACAACTTTGAAGCAGTGTGAGTGTACTCATTTATTATTAGAAATACTGACCTCAAATATTGACTCCCCAACATGACTGGTCAGAAATATTGACCTCCCATCACAATTGCTTAAAATATTTACCCAAAATACTGGCCTCCTGTCATGATTGACTTAAAAATAACTACCTCAAATACTGGCCTCCCATCGTGATTGGTTAGAAATATTGGCCCAAAATACTGATGATCCATTATGATTGGTTAGAAATACTGACCCCCAAATACTAGATTCCCATTTTGAAATGATTTCAATAATTAAGTAACATTCACTGTGTCCAAGGACTTAATTTACACACACATATATGATGGCAATAATCTTACCTGTATTCCAGCATGTAGTTTATGACTAGGGCACCGTTATCTGCCGGCTTCTCCCACCTCACCTCATAAGCCCCTGACTTCAGATGATTGACAGTTGGAGGAAGGGGCTGATCTGGATGAGAAACTGTGAAAGAAATATATTATTTACCTTATGAAGTATTTCTGTTTGTTTGTCTTGGTTAAGAATCATTTTCACTGCACATAGGTATCATCATAAGTGCTCCAGTTTCCTCTCACAGATGAAGTGAAGAGAATCAAAGGATAATCTATGAACCACATAGCACAGGTGAGGATTCACGTGTGTTTACCACATTCACACATACAATATTCTTTTGTGGGTAGCTTTTCTAGAGATAGAACCTCGCATGCCTGGAAGCCTGCCTGTTGTGTTTTTGTGATCAGATTTTTTGAGATAGTTAGCAGACTCTTAAATGTGAAATAGTCAACAGACTCTTAAATGTGAAATAGTCAACAGACTCTTAAATGTGAAATAGTTAACTGACTCTTAAATGTAAGATAGTTAACAGACTCTTAAATGTGAAATAGTTAACTGCCTCTTAAATATGAGATAGTTAACTGCCTCTTAAATATGAGATAGTTAACTGACTCTTGAATGTGAGATAGTTAAGTGATTCTTCTTCTTCTTCTGCATTCATCCAGAGTTTTTTTCTTTTTGGACGTGACTGCGTTGTGCTTGTTTATAGCAGAGCTGCGTTCTTGCGCCGTTAGGCCGACACGTCCAACTTCTTCGGGCATTTGTTGACCGGGTTAACCTTCCCGGACTGATTCTTAAATGTGGGATAGTTAACTGACTCTAAAATGTGAGATAATTAACTGACTCTTAAATGTGGGATAGTTAACTGACTCTTAACGAGCATGGTATTGTCCCATGTTTGATGCTGGAGGTTTCTATCACTCTGAATTTCCATATACACTCGTAGTTGAAGTTTACAGTTTGTATATTGCCATGACATTATTTCAAAAAATCTATATTGATAACATACACAGATATAAAGGCATTTATTTAAAACACCATAACCTGGAGAACAAATAGTTCATAAAAATTACTAGACACAATTATTAGGTGGTTATTACCAACCACAAATACAGACTCCCCAGCATCTGAGAGTGAAGTCTGCTGTCACAATGAACTGCAGTCTGCCGTTACATTTAGGAGTAAACTTTGTTTGTCACAGTTAAGAGTAAAGATGCAGTCATGTATAAAAGTAAAGACTGTGGTCACATTTAAAAGTCTGCTGTCACATTTATGAGTAAAGTCTGTGAGCAGATAGTAAAGTTTGTCACATTTAAGCTTTCTTACTGGAGCTAGCCCATATGGAAGCAAAAATCACTGGAATTTTCAATATAATCACTATCATCCTCTTCTTCAGATAAATGGTCTGAAAGAGACACTGGTGATCCTCTCTTTTCATCAGATAAATGGTCTGGAACAGACACTGGTGACTCTCTTTTCATCAGATAAATGGTCTGGAACAGACACTGGTGACTCTCTTTTCATCAGATAAATGGTCTGGAACAGACACTGGTGATCCTCTCTTTTCATCAGATAAATGGTTTGTAAGGCGTGGAATGCGCCTGGCCCTGCAGCCAGCAGGGTTAGGATCGGCTAGCCTCTCCCAGGAGGGGTGAAGAGCGAAAATTAGTAGCCTGCCGATGACCCGCAGACTACATAAGTCAACCCCCACCTCCACGTGGTGCAGACCGGGCAACCATGACCGCGAGGTCATGGGCTAACGGGGCTATGGCTCGCCATAGGGGATGGACTCCCTGTGGTCAGATTAGTGTCCTAAACCTGCGACTGGCCTAGCAAGCCGGCAGGGGATCTTCATACTGCTCGTAGAAAAACTAAGAAGTATAAACGGAACAGAAAAAGAGAAAAGAAAAATCACAACAACAGAAATGAGGTTTCTGAGAAGAATACTCAACGTATCAAGAAGAGATAAGATCAGAAATCAGGACTAAATTAGGGGTTAAAGCTGCTCTAGATTTTATTAGAAAGCAGCAAGTCAAATGGTTTGGCCATGCAAGTAGACTACCAGTCAACAGCATGCCACAACAAGCAATGATGTACAGACCCGATGGAAACAGAGGAAGAGGCCGACCACGTAAACGTTGGACGGAGGGAATAACAGAATCCATGGGAATGTCGATATACGAAGCCCATAACCGGGCACTCTCACGAAGTTTATACTTCACCTCGACACCGCAAGGTACAAGAGGAACATGATGAGATGAGATGAGAAATGGTTTGGAACAGACACTGGTGACTCTCTTTTCATCAGATAAATGGTCTGGAACAGATACTGGTGATCCTCTCTTTTCATCAGATAAATGATCTTGAATAGACACTGGTGATCATGAGCACGCCAATCCTCTCAGTCTTGTCTGCCCCTTATCTCCCAGCAGGGCATAGACCCTCAACAAACTCATGCCCAGCCTTCATTTCTTCCATTGACTCCTGCTGCTCGCTCCATGTCTTCCCCACATTATTCATCTCTGCCTATAATAATGCTCGCCTCCAGAGGCATTTAAAATTGCACACAAAACCAATGTCCAAACCAACATTCAAGACAACATTCTGAACTACAGACAGAGAACCCAACCCACCTAACGTCTTGTGTGTGAACTTGGTCTCCTCCTGGGGCCACACATATGAAGACTTGTCAAAAGGCCTGGCTCGGTAGTGTGCTCGAATCCTGAAAGCGTACAGCGTATTTGGCTTCAACCCTGTCACCTCCCCCAGATACTCGGTATGGTTCTCAGTGCTGCCTGACAGGTGTTTCTCCATGCTCCAATCCAACAAACCAGCCTTTACCTGCAATATTTGAAAGCCAGATTAATTAAGCCAATAAATGAATAATAAAGTATACCTGAAAAATTAAACATTTCCTCATTTTTATTATTATAAAACATACACAAGAGTGACAGTAAAAGTGTGCAGAGTTAGGACTCTGCATATTCTAGACTATAACATGTGAGATGGGGAGAACAGCTCCATTCCCCGACACTTTCCTTCCCAGACAAGTATTAAAAATATCTGGTCCTTATTTTTCTATTACAGAGCTGTACTGATCATAAAAATATTCCTGCATCTGCTGGGTTTGAAAGCTAGAAAATGTTACACATGTAACATAAACCACACCTTAAAAATGATATTTTAGTCAACCTCATCTAATACTGTAGACAATTTTATTGGTAAAAATAATCAAAACAACCTAGCTATAAATTTGTTTTCATAAGTACACCTCCAATATTCTTGCACAGAAAATGAGATAACTTCCGACCACCCACTGCTGAATACTTTTGATGTTGGTAAAATATAACCAATGTTTTTAGAACAAAAACAAACACAGACTAGTTTCATTTTTAAGTTCTGCACATTTCTTTTTAAAGAAAGAATAAAATGTGTTTTTCGTTTAACTAATAATTGCATAGGAAATTTGATTAGACAAAACAGATTTGTTTCAGGCACAACTAACCACTGCACTAGAAAATCTGATGAAAATGTAATGAGACAAAAAGTGTTAGTGACATGCAATCATGAGGTACACACAAAATATTAGACACAAAAAGTATGTTAGTGACATGTAACTATGAGGTACACAGAAAATATTAGACACAAAACTATCTGTTTTAGGTATTACTAACCACTGCATAGAAAATCTGATGACTGAGAATGCCATTGTCTGGCGATGACCTCCAGCTGATCTGTACAGAATGTGCAGTGGTGTTTAGGAAAGTGATATCACTCGGGGTCATGAATGTTTTTGTTTGTATCACATCCGTGCTGTTACACATGGTCTTGTTTGTACATGTCTGCACCTGTAACAAATGAGAGAATATAGCATGTTATAATGTATAGCTGTTACAAAACTGATTATAGTGTGTGAACTACTTTTACAATGTTGACTGTCATAAAATGCATAAGGCAGTGTTACAATGTTGACTATTCTATTCTAAAGTGCATGAGGTAGTGTAACAATGTTGATTATTCTATTCTAAAAGTGTATGAGGTAGTGTTACAATGTTGACTATTTTATTCTAAACTGCATGAGATAGTGTTAAAAGATTATTATTTTATTCTAAAGTGCATGAGGTAGTATTACAATGTTGATTACTCTAAAGTGCATGAGGTAAAGTTACAATGTTGATTATTCTATTCTAAAATGCATGAATTAGTGTTACATGGAGAGTGACTAAAATAATTACCAATAAACTACAAACATGAACTAGCGTCTGTGCAGAATAGAAGGCCTAAAATTGAATGACCGAATCACTAATGTGGTATTTATGTAGAGAACTAGACAGACTCCATGAGGTGAGGGAAAGATGTTGGCACTGAATAGAACACACAAGAGAAAACCTGAGAAAAGTAAACACTAGAAAATCCTGTGAAAATAGAGCGAGACCTACACACAGAGAAGAGAATAAAAGAAAGGGATTAATTATAAGGGGAGGACATGAAGCGAGCTGCAGGAGATAGCAAGAGGCTTGGTGTGGGTTAGTTGTGGACCTATGCTTCAATAGGACATAATGGGAAGAAGAAGAGGTGGAGGAGGAAGAAAGAGAAAAAGAAGAAAGAAGAAGAAGAAGAAGTACTGAACTTAATTGAGAAAGATAACTAATTTAAGTGTTAGTCGACAGATCATCCTCATTGCACATCGAACCATTCAGTCCATAAGTGCCCCTCCTCAGCAAATCCCGCAGCGTGTAACTAATTTAAGTGTCTAATTAACAAACCTTTATACTGTAAACATGGTTAGGTTCCAGGTCTTTGAGGATGGCTTCAATTAACTCATCTGAACTTTCAGCGTTGATGATATTTTCGGTCTCTCTGAGAATATGTCCCTCGGCTGTAACTGTGGAGAACTGCACAACATAACTGACATGCTCTGGAGGCCCGTTGAATTTTACTGGAGGCTGCCAGGTGACGATAATTACTTCTGGGTTCAGGGGTGATGCCACCATATTTCTCGCAGCGTACGGAACTAAACAAATGAATCAATTGCATGGAATTAGTAGGGTTCACTAAACAAAAAGTTATGTTAAGATTGTGCAGTGAAAAAAAACAAGCACAAATACATGTCCATACCTTACAATGACCTTAGGCCAGGTGAACAGAGATGACAGTGACGAAAATGAATAATAATAATATAATTACATCTAAATGTAGCATGTTCTTTGAAGGACATTGTGATCAACCCCAGATTCATGTTCTAGGTTCAGTAGTTTGCCATTGCTTTCAATTAGATCTAAGAAAACTAACAATAAATATGTTAAAACATGCCACACGAAGTAACTGACTGATTGGAATCAATGAGTATCTTCACAGCGCTGTGAAACTATCTATTCAAGGTTTACTGTCAGATACCACTAGGAGTGTCTCAGCTCTATGCATGTACTCCATGGCACAGTGAGGGTCCTGATGGGTGTATACTAAAATCAGCACATACTCTTCTGTCTGTTGTAGACTTCACATTTTCAAATGTCATCATGTCCATCTGCTTAGGGACTGTTCACAAGGCAATAGTTGAAATCCATACAAACAACGTAGAGTCAAGTGTATAAACGGTGTAGTGAAATGTATTATTGTTGCTTTTGTTATTATTATTAAACGATATTGATTAAAAAAAAGTTAAGGCAGTACAATCTGAAATGCTGCTATAGGGCTGTGTGGTGTTAGGTCTTCACAAGTTCTAGGCTATGACATATGGGGTGAGTGGCCAGTTCCCTTTCCTTCCCATAAGACTTAGAAAATGCTCTGGTATCTATGCTCATGCGGAAGGGTTGACCCCGGGCCCACACTGGTTGGGGAAACAAGTCATTCTGCCTGTGATGGAGATTGAACCAAGACCAGTCTTAGGAGGCAAGTACACCAACCACCATGGCTCCAAATTTTCATTAATAATATACATTTAAATTCTTTCTTTCTTCTTGGGGAACCCTCCAAATATTTATTAATATACATTTATATTTTTCTTTCTTTCTTCTTGAGGAAGCCTCCAAATATGTATTAATAATATACATTTATATTCTTCTTTCTTTCTTCTTGAGGAAGCCTCCAAATATGTATTAATAATATACATTTATATTTTTCTTTCTTTCTTCTTGAGGAAGCCTCCAAATATGTATTAATAATATACATTTATATTCTTCTTTCTTTCTTCTTGAGGACATAGGCCCCCCACCCAACTCACTCCAAGCCACCTATACATATTCCATGCTGCTGTCCTTATACTTCCCATATTGTTCATTTCTGTCTATACTTCTCTTCTCCATGAGTTTTTAGTTATTCCTCTATTTCTTTTGTACTGTGGGTTCCAGACGCAGGCCTGTATTATGAAACAATTATTAGTCCTCCTCTTCTTTTCTTCTTCTTGAGTCTAATTTGAAATAGACATTGGTGATCCCAATTTTCCAATCTTCTCTGTTAGCAAACTTTTAGAAAATAGAATATTTCACCAACATGTATAAACTAGATGTACTAATAAACTATTTCTAAGTTACCTGTTATACAAATGTACAACAGGTAACATAAGGATAAAAGGGAAGATAACTAACCTCCAAATTTAGTGGTCAGAAAGAGTGGCGCACTCATGACTTCCGAAAGATTCTCTGTGTAATAGTTGCTCACGGCCACCTGTACAAGGTACTGGGTGTAAGGCTCCAGGTCCTTCAGTTCCACCACCGGGCTGTACGAATTCTACAGAAATATTTATCACAAATTCACTTTGTTTCAAATATTCCCTTTTTCTGTAATAAAGTTAGTTGCATATCCTTTACAGGACGTTGCAGTCAACACCAGCATTTTTTGCTGTTGTGATCTCTTGGCACGTTTGCGTTCAGTAGTTTGCAGTTGCTTTCTGAATGACAGACACCCATACAGTTTCATAAAAAACCATTGCAAGGTGTCCATAATCACTCTGCCACGGAACCAACTGGTGTCGCCCATACATACGCATATTTCTTGGTGTCCCCCATACATATGCATATTTCTTGGTGTCCCCCATACATACGCATATTTCTTGGTATCCCCCATACATACACATATTTCTTGGTGTCCACCATACCTACACATATTTCTTGGTATCCCCCATACATACACATATTTCTTGGTGTCCACCATACCTACACATATTTCTTGGTATCCCCCATACATACGCATATTTCTTGGTGTCCCCCATACATATGCATACTTCTTGGTGTCCACCATATGTACACATATTTCTTGGTGTCCACCATACATATGCATATTTCTTGGTGTGCCCCATACAAACACATATTTCTTGGTGTCCTCCATACATACACATATTTCTTGATGTTCCCCATACATACACATATTTCTTGGTGTTCCCCCATACATACACATACAAACAACACACATCTTGGTGTCCACCATACATGTGTATACAAATAAACTTATTTCTTGGTGTCCCTCAATACATACACATACAAATACACTTATTTCTTGGTGTTACCCATACATACACATACAAATAAACTTATGTCTTGGTGTTCCCCCATACATACACATACAAATGCAAATTTGTTTCTTAGTGTACCCAAAACATCCACATCTCTTTATTGGTGTTCCCCATATATACAAATACAAATATTTCTTGGTGTTCCCCCACACATACACATCTGTTTCTTGGTGTCCCCCAAACATACACATACAAATACACTTTGTTCTTAACTGATTCAATGCCAACCGGCAACTGGTTGGTAAACAGTCTCAACTTTTTGACCCCTTCATCACTGTATTGGCAAGATCTTGGCAGTTCGTTTGTTTGTTTCGTTTGCGAACCTAGCTTAATTTTAATGCCTCAAAATGATATTTTTCATGGGAAGAAGGTTTTTCATTTACACACAGGCCATGAGAGACCGAAAATGACTAAATTTTGTGGAGAATCTTAGTTAAAGTTGTGTTTACTTTTCTTATTTGGCAACAGCAACAGCCTTGATTTTTGGCCTCACATATTTACATGAGATAATAGTTTTAAACAATGTTAGATTGTAGTTATTCTTATTTAAAGGACTTTGTGAAAGATTCTACACTGATAGCACGTGTTAAATGTAGTTCGATAGTATGTGGTTCAGTTAAAATAAATTATTTATAAATGAAAACAAAACTAACCGGCTAACCGTGAAAGTTTGTCATCATGTCGAATTAGCTAATGGACCACACTTGTGCCCCTAAAGTTTGCTTTGCCTATCACAAAGTATTAAAAAAGTATTTAAATAATTAAATTTAAAAGAATAATAATTATAACTAAATACAAAATAGTGTACATATTGTTTCTCAATAGAAAACGGTCAAAATCTGTCTGGTCATTTTCTGACATTTTTCATTTTATGTGGCAATGATGCGCTTCAAAATATGATGTTTTTATTGTGTTTTATTGGTGTTATGGAGACATTCTGGTGATATTGGTGTAGCAAAGTGGTGTAGTTATCATAATTCAGTAAGTTTCATTGGCTTTTAAACAGCGTTGGAGCAGTAGCGCCTTGGTAAGTGGAAATTTCACATAATTGTCAACCCTGTCTTCAATTTTTTTTTTTAAACATCTGCTAATATTATTATTACATTTCTACCCTACAGCACCGGTAGTAATACCAGCGTGTTCCTTGTGCAATATCCTTTAATTTGATGTATTATACAATATACTTGCTACCATTTTAACAATTTTTAGATCATTATTATGATCTAAAACAACTACTTCCCATATTCTGCCATCAATTTCTGCTTGGGCCAAACCCATGTTTTGTTTGGCACTGAATCAGTTAATTTCAAGTCTCCTGCTATTTTTTTTTACTCCAGAGTAGTCTACACACACTACTTCCAGTAGTGCTGGACTGAACTGTGCATGTGGATTAATTTTTACCTATTAATAGTGTCCCTCCCCATCAGGCGAACCCACTCTGACTTCAGAGGTACTTGTAATTAGCGCCACCAAGTCAAAGACGACAGATCAACATTTTAGTTCAACTGTCCAGAGTAGGGGTTGAACTCCTTGCCTCAGCTTCAGTACACATGATGTTTAAGGCAATGAATGAATCACCCAAATAAACGAGAAGTAGATTGTGAGCTTTACTAAAACACGACTACAAGAGACAAATTGGACGTTGCGGCCAAAGCCTTCGTCAGCACAGGACAAACAAATACAAACCAACACAAAACTACATGAAACACACTATGACAATATTAAACTATTAAACTAATTACAATAAAATGTACTCATCTGAATACTGTGTCCTAGCTTGGAAGGTCTGACACACGTAGGGCGCCAGTGGATCAATAGACCGGATGTATGGTACACGGGTCAAAGGTCAAGCGGGAAGGGAGTGGGGTGGAGACGCGCCCATGTGTGCGGAAAAGTGAAATTAGAGACCGGCAAAGATGTTACGGACGCAGATGACAATTAGCAATTATCGTTAAGCGCTCGAAACACAGCTGCGGAAACCTATATAGTGTTAGTACACACAGAGAGGCATGAGTGGCGGTCGTTCAGAAAATGATGGCAAAACACCGAACGTAAATCCGCCAAGAGAGTTGACTGTGATGTCATACAAAGGATCTGCACGTACCCAGATGGTGGACTGTAAGCTAGGGGTGGGAGGGGTGGGGTGGGAAGTTAAATGAAGCTGTGTTGGACATTAAGGCCGTGAGGGGAGAGTGTGCCCAACTGGAAGATGAGACGGTGTTCCAATGTCTTCCGATCCCGTTCGTGGGATGCGCATGATTTGATGGCCGTGACCTGTATGTCGGCTACGCCATGGTGGTCAGGACTGTTGAAATGTATGGATACTGGTTTCTGGGCGCCGCTGGTGATGTCAGAAAGATGTTGTCGAAATCTGTCCCCAAGACGTAATCCTGTCTCCCCGACATATCTCATGTCGCAACGTGTGCAGGTAATCGCATAGATGACGTTGCGACTGATGCATGAGAAACCCTCACGGATGTGGAAGGTTGTCTTAGGGAATGTCAGACTCTGGGTTTGAAGTACGTATGGACAGGTCTTGCAAACCGATCGAAGACACGCCACCGTGCCAGGAAGAGACTGGTGACGTTTAAGATCACGCCTTCTTATCCATTCAGCCATGCTGACCTGCACCTGCTATTTCAAATCATTACTATCCATTTCTCCATCCCATCTGTTTACTGCCCAACAGTACAATTTTTTTTACTTAGAGAACCATAACTTTTAACTATTTCTGTCAAAAGTAATTATTTGTCTCTTTCTTACAGCTGTCACTCAAAAGTCGACAGTGTCGACCTCATTGCACTGAGTTTTATCCCATATGGATGTCTCTTTCCTGCCCAAAGTGTCGCATAAAGCACAAACTCCGTAGCTCCAGCGATGACCCCACGAGTCTCCAAAAATATGCACTCGTGAACCGAAGGACGTGGCCCGGAATCGGACCCACAACCTTCGGAGCCAGAGTGAATTATTATTTTATTGTAACATTAACTATTTCTTTCCCAAGAAATTATTATTTTAGTATTAACTGTTTCTGTCCCAACAAATTATTATTTTGGTATTGTAAATCCACAGAGCTATGAGCATGTATATTTCCTGTGGCAACATAGGGGTGTGAAACATTTCCCATTATTCCACTTGGATGGTCCTGGCATGAAAGGTGTCAGTGAAATCAGTCATTTAAGGATTAACTTCACCTTCTGTTGAATTACTTATAGTCAATTATATCAGTGGTCGTCGCATGAACTTGAGCTCCTCATTATGAGCAATGCGCTAACCTCCATGCTACCTGAGTTCCCAAAGGAAAGTAAACAAATGGACAACAATCTTCTCTGTACCTGCTTCTCACAAAGGGACACGTCAGCATGACAATCCTCGGAACTAGTTCCTGTTTTCAGGACTTTGACTTTTCTGTAATAGACGGTGTACTTGTTTCGTGGGGCGCTGATTCTCTGACACTCTACAGATCTGACAGGAGCAGACAGCTGCAGGCGGATGGAAGTACTCTCAACTTGCATGTTCTCCATTGTAAAGTCAAATTTGCCTGGCTCAAGGCAATGGGAGTCTAAACACAAACAAACAAGAAATTAAGTCAATTTGTCATTTAAAAAAAAAGTTGTAATCAAGCACATTCTAAACTAAACATAACAGTTTACACACAGAAGACACAAACAAAAGGATGCCCGATTTATTGCCTGGCATATTTCATTGCATCTTGTCATGTGTATATTGTAGAGTTACATATCACATAAAGTGAATAAATGAATTATACTTTGGCTGAAAAACTCAAAGCAGTCACCAATATAGTTCAATTCTCGAGAAATTTTTATCCCCATGCAATCACAAATTTAAACTAACATCTTTCTGTTTGCGAAAATTAGTTTGCACCGTCTTTTTGCTAAAGTCCCACTATATCGGGGCACTTGTTTACTGTTCATCAAATACAATATATGAAACTCTTTTTCTTTGTTTACCGTATGACTGCAATGTAGCAGAAGTTGAAAGAGTTTTATGGCCTGTCAACTGCGAAGGGATTCCTGAAGACTGAAGAACTCTCTTTTCCATTATACTGATATATCTTCAGTTACTCGATTTGCTAATTGTTGGTCTGTTAAAGGTAACAGACCTAGTTCTGGACAAATAAGTCAACACTCAAAGCAAGAACATGTTAGCCAAACACAGACACAGGCAAAGAAACACATAGAATATGTATGTGAAACTTAGGTAATTGGAGTTTTCAGGGTTAAAAGGAACATGCATACACAGATAACGACATTCTATACAAAAGGTCATGCATACACTGATAATGGGAAAAATTACTGGTTTACTGAACAGCATATAAATGCCTTTGAATATAAATGTTATAGACGGGTTCTAAGAATATCTTGGACACAGAAAAGAACAAACGCATCCATACAACAAGAACTGAATACTGAAGAAGGTTGGGTACTAAAAACAATAAAACAAAGAAAATTGAAATATTTTGGTCACTTGAGACACCACAAAAGTTTGAAGAGAACAATAATGGAGGGAACAATAATGGAGGGGTATATGCCTAGGAAGAAAGGAAGAAGAGAGCCAAAGAGAAGATGGGTGCAGGATGTGGCAGGAGATCTCCAGATAGGTGTATCGGTCTAGGGACATCTTGCTTATGACCAAGGGATTTTTCGGGAGGTTGTTATGGGAGCAAGGTTCTGCAAAGGACATGCTACTGAATGAATGAATGAGAGATTGTAATAATATATCTTATGTAACTTTTCTGGCTTTATGGTTAAGCACGCAATTCATAATCCCTCATTTGAAGCGGGCAATTTGGATGCAGACCACCCTGTGTTGGTTTTCACTCAATGGTATAAGTGCCGGTCGTTCAGTAAGCAATGTCTAACTACTGAACATAATCTTGCCAAGAAATCACAAACAGCCAAAATTACTGAGGTTGACTGCAGCATCCTCTATATGGATATGCAAATAACTTAAACTGTTCTGAGATTCTAGACAACAGGGAGAGCTACATACCTGGCAGAGACTGCAGGTGTGATCCATAAGCTACGATGTCCTGAAGATCCCCGACATCGTGCACAACCAAGCCATCACCTGTGGCTTTAGTGACGCTGTACAGCTTTCCTTCTGTCTGATTGTACCAGCTGACTCTTAAGTGGTCAACAGCCAGCAGACTTGGTGGCAGACCTGGTCATGTTTGTATTATCAGAGGGTCAGTTGTTTATATAGGAGCAACGGGTGTGTGTTTGAGAGGGATAGAGGAAGAGAGAATGGGTGAGAGAGAGAAAGAATGAAATAGAGTGAATGGGAAACAAAGATAGAGATACAGAGTGAGATAGTGAGACAGAGTATGAGAAAGTGAGAGAGAGAGAGAGAGAGAGAGAGAGAGAGAGAGAGAGAGAGAGAGAGAGAGAGAGAGAGAGAATGAGAAACAAAGATAGAGATACAGAGTGCTTAGTGAGACAGAGTATGAGAAAGTGAGAGAGAGAGAGAGAGAGAGAGAGAGAGAGAGAGAGACAGACAGACAGACAGACAGACAGACAGACAGACAGACAGACAGACAGACAGAGTTTGTGAAAGTGAGAGAAACAGAGATCATGAAAAAATGAGAGAGACAGAAAGTGACAGAAAGTGAGACACAGAGATAGATTGTGAAAGAGAAAGTGAAAAAGTGAGACAGTACATGTGTATGTGCATGAATGCATGTGTGTGTAAGAGAGAAATAGTGTGGAGTGAATCAGAGACAGAGGAACAGAGAGTGAGATACTTGTCTGCCATTCTTGTAGGTAAACACTTACACATAGACAGTTGTACATCATCATCCTATCATGTTCCTCTTGTACCTTGCAGTGTCGAGGTGAAGTATAAACAGTGGCAGAGTGCACATTTATGGGCTTCATATATTGAGATCCCCATGGATTCTGCTATTCCCTCTGTTCATTGTTTACGTGGTCGGTCTCTTCTTCTGCTTCTATTTGGTCTGTACATCACTACTTGTTGTAGTATACTGTTAGTGGTAACCTAGTTGCATGGCCAAACCATTTGACTTGCTGCCTTGCTGTATAGTTGTATATTTCCTTATAAAATCATGAGAAAAGCAAACACTGTTCCTGCCATTCCAAGAAAACTGTCTGCGGGCACTGATTACCACCATTTACACTGCTGCCCTCAGTACCATCCATATCTGCTCAGTCTCTCTCAGCCTATCTCAGAGCCTCCAAATACCTGTGTATAATGTACATCATCTGTTGACTCAGACAAATCTTACCTAGTCGTTTCCAAGGTGTTGGCTGGATAATCTTCATGCAGTGGCAACCGCTGATATCTGACGAGTAGATGGCACCGGTAATCCTGTCAGCGAAGACTATTTCCGTGGCCCCGTCATGGCCCTTGTAGTCCATGGCAATCACGGGGGCAATATTCAGAGTTTGGGGGCAGGAGCAAGCCTTGCTGCTGCTGTTGCTGCGTCTGGCACCTTGGAGCACTAAGTGAACCTCTCCTGTGGTGGTGTTGGCAGACATGACCTGGCCTTGACCTGATGAGGTCTCCTCTGTCCACAAAATTGCACTGTAACAGAAAGAATACATTTCACTGTGCCATAACTTAATAAGGAAATACCACAATGTGATATACGAGTAAATGGGCATATTCTTAAGCAAGTAAATCGGTACAGTTATCTTGGAACAGTCATAACATCTGAAGGGAGATGCCTTGAAGAGATTAGAACAAGAATTGCCATTGCGAAGGTAGCCTTTTGCAAGATCAAAGATATACTGACCAATAAAAACATAACTGAAATGAGAAAAAGAGTGTTCAAGTGCTACATAGAACCTGTACTTTTGTATGGATGTGAAGTGTGGACAATGAGCAGTCAAGCTGAAAAACATCTGATGGCTGTGGAAATGTGGTTTCTGAGGAAAATGCAAAGAATACCCTGGAAAGACAGAAAAACCAATGAACAAGTCCTTCAAGAAACAAATGAAGATCGTAAACTGAATAGAGTCATCCCCGGGAAGGTTAACCCGGTCAACAAATGCCCGCAGAAGTCGGATGTGTCGGCCTAACGGCGCAAGAACGCAGCTCTGCTGTAAACAGGCACAACGCAATCACATCCGGAAAAAAACTCCGGATGAACGCAGAAGAAGAAGAAGAAGAATAGAGTCATTAGATGTTGACTGTCTAAATTTTTTGGGCATGTTATGAGAAGAAATGAATTGGAGAACATGGAGACGACTGGCAAGATCGAAGGGAAGAGACTAAGGGGAAGACCAAGAAGTAAATACCTGGATGGCCTGGCCATGTGGCATGGTCAACACAGTAATACAGAGCTGATCCACGACTCTTGTGATCGAGTGAGATGGCAAAACATGACCGCCTACACTTATCAGCACGACACATGATGGATGGATGGATAACTTAACACCACTTTGTTATATCTTCGCAATATAACAGGTGGTATGGATGGTGTGGAGCCGGTCACCTGGGTGGGTACCGTCCAAAAAGAGAAACCTGGACCAATGCAGCAGTCTTTGCCCATGATGTCTATGAAGGTTTCCACTCAGGCACTGAAACTGTTGCTGCAGCGATTGATCTTGAGGACGCATACAACAGAGTACCACTGGATTTTTTAATGTTTCAGCTTCTTGAACTAAACGTAAGTCCATTCCTCCTTAGTTGGATCGCTGCAGCCCTCTTCCAACGGAAAGTAGTTTTTAGATGTGGCAGTTGGACTTCGGAACCAACAACAATATATCCTGGCCTACCACAGGGATCACCATTATCTCCGGTACTGTTCAACGCCTACACAGTGAGAATCACCAGTGAGCAGATCACTGGACCTGGCAGGACATTGTCATATGCCGATGATGTTTTAGTGTATCGTCAGGGTAAGGATAGAGAGGAGGTTGCTGTGGAACTACAAACCGAACTCAATCGCATAAGTACTTGGTGTGATGAAGCTGGGGCAATGGTCAACCCAACAAAGGCAACAGTGACTTGGTTCTCGTTGAATAATCATATTGTCAACAATCCAACACCAACTGTAATGAAAGAGAAGAAAGCGACGGTGGAAAGAACGCAGGCAATGAATTACCTGGGGATACGGTTTGATCGAAGCCTTGCTTATAATGTGCACATAGACCAGGTGATAACAAAGGCCAAGCGGGGCTTGGCAGCGATGCGGGTGATGGCGGCAGCAAACTGTGAGCAGCGCCATCTATGTCTTCTGTACGAGGGGCTGGTCATGTCTGTTTTGGAGTATGCAATGGCAATCCTGACTCTCAGCCATAAGCAGATAGAAAGGATGGAAAGGATACAGAATGAAGCTATGCGCATTATTCTTGGATGTACAAGAGATACAGCATGCAGGGCGATGCGCTACCTTCTTGATTTTCCAACCATTGAAGAGAGAATGCAAGTTTGCAGGGCACGCGCCTACCTCAGAATTAACGCAAACACACAAGCATCCACTGCATAGTGAAATTAGGAAGGTGAAGGGCAGCAGGTTAAAAAGAGGACGGTCGTGGATGGGTCAAGCCGAAGACATTCTTCAACAGGTGTGTTCACTTGAGGACTTAGAACCTGGCGAGGAGTGGAGACTTCTGCACATCCTTTTCAGTTTGCATCCAACTAGATAGAAAATGCAGACAAGAAAATCCGGCTGCTGTGGAGGCTGAAGTACAAGCGTTGATTTTCGAGAATTCGCTAGACAGTGACGCGGTCATCTACACAGATGGGTCGGTCGTCCGACATGTGAGAAGCTCATGGGCCTTTACAGCTCGGGCCGGAGGGAGAATTGTGAAGGAGGACTCTGGTGCTTTCACTGAAACCACAAGTAGCCTGACCATGGAAGTCATGGCAGTAAGTAAAGCAATAACATGGCTCGAGACACAGACATTCACTAGGGCTTGTTTCCTTAGCGACTCAATGAACATGATCAAGAGGATAGAGGAGGGGTCGATCCGAAGAGAATGGTTGCTGCCTCTGGAGCGGTCTCGGCTGGCAAAGATTAGTTTCATCTTCGTGCCAGGTCATGCGGGAGTACAAGGAAATGAGCGGGCTGACAAGCTCGCAGGTGAGGCTACTGTGGAGGGCGGACGCGCCATGGACCAGGCTGACATTCTGAATGCTTTACGAGAAGTGAGACTTTTGCAAGAACCAAGTGATGACTGTGAATCTACAACAATGGCCAGACTGCGAGAGCAGCAAATTAAAAGAGGGGTGGCCAAACAAGAACACTACGCAGGAAGCCAAAGAAGATTGATAAACCAACACAGAATTGGCGTCGTTAGCCGCTACACGCTGCGGGATTTGCTGAGGAGGGGATCCGAGCACTTATGGACTGAATGGTCCGATGTGCAACGAGGATGATCTGTCGACTAACTAACTAACTAACCTTTATTTACCCGGGTGGTTGGTTGGTTGGAAGACTGGTCCCCACCTACATGGAGATTTGAACAGATGACCACCGGAGTGACTTGCCAGACACTGTACAAACTCGATGGTAATGTCAACAAGCTCAAGTTGACTGCTACTTTCTTTAAATATATTCAGTTTGAAATCTTAACGTGTATGGAGGAGGAGGAGGAGGAGGAGGAGGGGGAGGAGGAGGAGGAGGAGGAGGAGGAGGAGGAGGAGGAGGAGGAGGAGGAGGAGGAGGAGGAGGAGGACAGAACAAAGAGAAGAACTGCAAACCACTGTCTGTCAATGACTAAAATGAATGGAACTGTGTTAAAGCTGTGGAAATGCAACAACGCACACCGAGACAGAAATGGGGTGGATGACATATAAATATAAATATATATGGATACAGAGGTAGAGAGAGATGGGGCAAAACACACGTACACATGGAGATATGTGGTTGGGCAAAGGGAAAGGGGGGGACGTGGAGAGAGAGAGAGAGAGAGAGAGAGAGAGTGAGAGACAGAGAGAGAGACAGAGACAGAGAGAGAGAGAGAGAGAGAGAGAGAGACAGACAGACAGACAGACAGACAGACAGACAGACAGAGAGAGACAGGAGAGAGAGACAGAGAGAACACCCACACTGAGATAACATCACTGAGATAACAGTACTGAGATAAAAGCACTGAGATAACACCACCATACCTGTTGTAAGGATCGGCAATGATGCTGCCAATGCCAGTTGGTCTGCTCAATAAGGTCGTGTAGTCCTTTGTGTCAATGTTGAACTGCATGACCCTGGACAGCTGGCTGCCCACTGATTCCACTGTGTACACAGTACGGCTAATCCAGTCTACAGCTATGTCTTGTCCTGTACCACTCAGACTGACAATCTGAAAAGACGAACACATTCATCCATTCAGACTTTCCTAGCCTGCCGTCTAGTCTTGTTTATTCTTTCTTTATTCACGGAGACCACTATCCTGTAGCGGTCTCTGTGGTGAAGCGATTAGACACAGTTCGTAATTCTGTATACCCACGTTCGAAACACAGCTGCGCTCAGTTTGGCAGCAGACTGCATTGCGTTGGTTTGTGCATTGCTATCGATGCCAGTGAATTCAGAAAGCAATGGCTACACTACTGAACGTAAACTTGCCAAGAGATCACAGCTGGCATAAATGCTGGTGTTGACTGTGATGTCCTTTAAAAAGGATATGCAAGCAATAAAACTTTTTTTTTCCCTGAGCTGTAGCTGTACCTGACAGCCTTCTTTATTCTGTCCCCTTCTACCCTGGGCTGTAGCTGTACCTGACAGCCTTCTTTATTCTGTCTCCTTCTACCCTGGGCTGTAGCTGTACCTGACAGCCTTCTTTATTCTGTCCCCTTCTACCCTGGGCTGTAGCTGTACCTGACAGCCTTCTTTATTCTGTCCCCTTCTACCCTGGGCTGTAGCTGTACCTGACAGCCGTCTTTATTCTGTCCCCTTCTACCCTGGGCTGTAGCTGTACCTGACAGCCTTCTTTATTCTGTCCCCTTCTACCCTGGGCTGTAGCTGTACCCGACAGCCTTCTTTATTCTGTCCCCTTCTACCCTGGGCTGTAGCTGTACCTGACAGCCTTCTTTATTCTGTCCCCTTCTACCCTGGACTTCAGCTGTACTTGACAGCCTTCTTTATAATTTCACCTTCAACCCTGGACTTCAGCTGTACCTTTTCCTTTTTTTGAGGTGTATTAAGTATATGGTGCCAGCCCCATAATTTTATACAATTGATGGAAATGGATGATGTGGTCAATATTATGCCTACTTTACTTCCCAGAACATTTTCTGATGACTGTTTTAGATTGGATCAATGCAGGAGCCCAGGTTAACTTTAACAACAACATCCCTCTCTCAAGGAGGACTCAGGCACGTAACAACTGGGCTGGCAGACATGCCTGTTGGAGGACTCAGGCACGTAACAACTGGGCCGGCAGACATGCCTGTTGGAGGACTCAGGCACGTAACAACTGGGCCAGCAGACATGACTGCTGGAGGACTCAGGCACGTAACAACTGGGCCGGCAGACATGCCTGTTGGAGGACTCAGGCACGTAACAACTGGGCCGGCAGACATGCCTATTGGAGGACTCAGGCACATAACAACTGGGCTGGCAGACATGACTGTTGGAGGACTCAAGCATGTAACAACTGGGCCGGCAGACATGCCTGTTGGTCTCTGTGTTGTGGCTCCCGTACTATGGGAGTAAGGTATCTTACAATTTTGTTTAGCCTTTTCTCTTCTACTTTTGTATATAGAAGTATTTTACAACCTATTTATTCCTCTTCTATGTACTATTAGCATTGGAACTCTTCACTGGCTGTTGACGATGAGGCCAGAACACACATGGGAATGTCCCAAGGGCTGTGATGTTGGTCCTTGAGTGAACTCACTTTCTCTTATTTCATTTCCCAGAGACAAAATCCTTGACCTAACTGAGAAACTGGAACCAATGTCCTGTGGTGACAGAGACTGGTATCCTAGCTCCTCACCACATGCTTCTCATTTAATAGACTCTCCTCAACACAAACATAATATGTAGAAGACACGACAACAAACCTCTTCAGAAGAAGACGTGCCAGATTTCTCATATATTTTATTCTGTACATCCAACCAAAATATCCTTGGTTCCTCCTGAGACAGGAAAGCGGCCGCCTCTGGTGTGGTGCCAGTTAGTACAACAGTGGAGTTGTGTTCACTGTCGTCTCCATGAGGCTCAGACCTTGCTTGAGGGCCACCAGTAGTGTCGGAATTGGGTTTAAAGCTGAGACACAGAGAGTAGATGATGTAAATCATTATGTTTATGTACTATACCAAACTTATAAAAGGTAATACAGATACTCCTGTGGCATATATTTGCTATAAAAGGTGTGATGTGTAAGCAAAGTACATGACCCACTTACACATCTGAAGGAAACTGGGCATATGTTGCTAGACCTGTATTTGTCATGGTCATTATCACACCAGCCACCTAGCCTTGACTTCCCAAGACATTTCCTGGTATTCATTTTAAGCTGGGTCAACCTGAGAGCCCAGATCAATTTTTACAATTTAAATCCACTCCTGACCCGATTGAACCCGTGACCACTGGGGCTGGCAAGTAAGTGTCTAGTCACTAAGCTACTGCAGCTGACAGCCAGTGCTGGGCCACGGCTGAATAAAGTGAGGGTGACCAGATTCTGTCCTCGCACCTTTCTTCCCAGACCACCTCCAGAAATGCTTCAAATCAGCTGGTATCCATAAAGTAGGCTTGACCCACAGCCTTATATAATAAAGAATAAAGGAGCATTTTACAGCCTTGATGACGACCACATTAGATATATGGTGCTAGTTTTATATCTTTACAAATAAAGAAACACCCTGTGGGTGATGTGGTCACTTTCACTTCAACTGCACTTTAATAAGACTATTCAAAAGCTCACAAGTAATTAAAGATGAATCTGAAGGCAGTCCAGGTGTGTGTGTGTGTGTGTGTGTGGGGGGGGGAGATTTTATTTCAAGAAGGATCTTGAGAATGTGTGGACAGAGAGAAAAACACACTCCTCATTAAGAATTGAAAGTTGTGGAAATTTCTAGGTCACTCATCCTAAGGCAAAAGAAATATGGGGCAGATCAAATGAAGTGGTGGGATAGAAAAATTAGCCTTACATGGGGGGAATACTGGACAAGAGGAGCAAAGGGAGAGAGGAGAAAGATGTCTGAGGAAAATGTTAAATAGCCGGGAAATAAATAGTCATGTAGGCAAAACATAGTCATGTAGCCAATAAATAGTTATGTAGGCAATAATCATGTATAAATAGTCATGCAGGCAGTAAATAGTCATGCAGACAGTAAATAGTCATGTAGGCAATATATAGTCATGTTGCCAATAAACTAGTCAGTGTAGGCAAAAGTCATGTAGAAATAAATTGTCATGTAGGCAGTAAATAGTCAAGTAGGCAACATCTACTTCATTAACATATCAGATAATAGAGAGATGTGGAGAGTCGTGATGACCGATGTCTGCTCTACACCAGGCACCTAAGGAAAATTCAAAACAACTCTTCATTCAGCAATCATCAAAACAATATCACAACCAATGTATACATCCATGTCAATAGTCGGTAATCCACTGAATGCAGCATTGGTCGAAAGTAAAATACACTGACTTACCGTTTGTAACAGCTGTCTTAGTGACTGACTCCGGGCCACAACCAGCCTCCGTGCATGCTGCAACCTGATGGAGCGTTCATGTTAATTTTAAACTTTCCCTTACACAGGTAGTATCATATCTATACAACTTATATTACTTCATTCACTGCCAAATAAAGCATTTGCATTTATTGGTTGGTTCTGTCATAATGATCATCCAAATATGTCACCTTCGTAACTGCTCTTCGAAAACCACATTTCCTTCACCTGTCATAATGACATCATGTGACACCTTTGTCACGTTTCCTGTGGGCACGGCGTTGGAGGCTGCAGATACTGAACTACCTTAAACCTGTTTAGGAAAGATGACTCAAAATCTCTGCCAGTCAGTATGTGCCCCACTGAGTAATCACCTGGTTATACCCAACATACCTCTGTTTAGCCTAAGGACTAAATGTCATGGCAGGGCACACCAGGCCCTAACCCTTTGTTGGCAACTGGGGTCTAGGATCAAAGCTCTGACAGCAAATCATTGCTTTGCTGATCTGGCAGCTTCTACAGCTTGTCTTGTTCCAGATGAATTGGTGTTACCTTACCTCTGGAATAAACTAGGCAGGTCGAGAGAGGGATCATGCATGGGCAACATATGGTCTCTACAACTCAGCCCAAGATTTGTACTATGGAGAGGTTATGATGCCTTTTTTTTAAAGCACAATGTAACAAACTATTGTCTGTCAAGCTGCCAGTATACCTCTTCACAGATGTGAATTTCTATACCAGTCTTGCACACCCTGGTAACTCTGCAACTGTCCCCACAGAGATGTGAATTTCTATACCAGTCTTGCACACCCTGGTAACTCTGCAACTGTCCCCACAGAGATGTGAATTTCTATACCAGTCTTGCACACCCTGCTGGTATCTCTGCAACTGTCCCCATAGAGATGTGAATTTCTATACCAGTCTTGCACACCCTGGTAACTCTGCAACTGTCCCCATAGAGATGTGAATTTCTATACCAGTCTTGCACACCCTGGTAACTCTGCAACTGTCCCCATAGAGATGGTACTGTGGTGCTGGACTGGGAGGAAAGTCTCCACACCAACTGCACTCAAATGGATGCAAGACATTTCCAGGACTCTGTTAATATTGAGTCTTCTAGGGGATTCTCCAACCAATCTTTGTCACATTGACAAATCTACTATTTCAGAATTGATAAAATATCTCAATAACTTTCAAATAAGAGGATGAGTAAAGCAGAGAGTTAGTCAGTTTCAACAGATCGTCCTCATTGCACATCAAACAAACCGTCCATAAGTGCTCAGATCCCCTCCGCATCTCCCTCAGTGTGTAGCGACTGACGACACCAGTTCTGTGTTGGTTAACTATTATTCTGTCTCCCCACATGGAACTCTAGTCTGGCTTCACTCTTGCAGTGACTTGATGTTCTTGCAGCCTGGTCCATAATTGCAGAAACACATCCCTTGAGTCATTTACTCATCCCTGCCTTCCTGAGTTTGCTGAGGATGTCAGCGTGGTCTATTGTTACTCCGCTTCTTACTGCAGCCAAGCCCACAAGCCTATCACAAGTGCTCTGGCACAAAAACGAAGTGATCAGTTAAGTCTACTTCATCAGAGGTTCAAGGTGTTGCCTTCTGGCCCAGCATTAAGGTAAACAGGTAACTCATGTTATATTATGTGCTCAAAAACCATCCCACATCAAACTCCACCCAAAGTGGACCCTGTAGTTTAACTTTGTGAATCCTGAATAAGTAAAATAAATGGCTGATCTTTCGTTGCCATATTTCTATAAGCCACTTCTGGCAATCTGTGTTTTGACATGTGGTGGAATTGTCAGCTATATGTCAATATAAGCGAAGAACTGACAATTATTATTATTCTCAACCTGATTCAACAGTTACTACCAAATGAATTTTTTTTTTGCGTGCAGCAGTGGCTTGCAGGTTGCCTGCAAGCTCAGTCACGAGATAGTTTGTAATCCACAAGCTCAGTCACAGGATAGTTTGTAATCCACATGCTCAGTCATGGGATAGTTTGTAATCCACAGCTCAGTCACAGGATAGTTTGTAATCCACAAGCTGTCATGGGATAGTTTGTAATCCACAAGCTCAGTCATGGGATAGTTTGTTATCCACAAGCTCAGTCACAGGATAGTTTGTAATCCACATGCTCAGTCACGGGATAGTTTGTAATACACAAGCTGTCATGGGATAGTTTGTTATCCACATGCTCAGTCACAGGATAGTTTGTAATCCACAAGCTGTCATGGGATAGTTTGTAATCCACATGCTCAGTCACAGGATAGTTTGTAATACACAAGCTGTCATGGGATAGTTTGTTATCCACATGTTCAGTTACAGGATAGTTTGTAATCCACAAGCTCAGTCATGGGATAGTTTGTAATCCACAGCTCAGTCACAGGATAGTTTGTAATCCACACGCTCAGTCACGGGATAGTTTGTAATACACAAGCTCAGTCACAGGATAGTTTGCAATCCACAAGCTCAGTCACGGGAGAATTTGTAATCCACAAGGATAGTTTGTAATCCACATGCTCAGTCACAGGATAGTTTGTAATCCACAAGCTGTCACGGGATAGTTTGTAATACACAAGACAGATTTTAAACCCAGGCTAACATGGCTACCAGAAAAATTACCTGGAGAGTAAATGCAGTCGGTATGATACTGAACACACTACCCATCAAGTGCCAATTGTTCTATTAAATTATGGACTTAGCACCATATACAAAATACTTTTTAAGGCACATAAAGGGTCCTTTACTTATTACTTACTCACACTGAGTTAAATGCAAGGAAGAAAGCCACAACTAGATACAATTTTTCCATTCCTGGATTCTAGACATACAAGGCACAAACAAGCAACTAACCTTGAAGTTGTAGGTCTGTGCCTTTACCAGTGGGGTCAAAATAAAATGGCGGGCAGTACCCTTGACCTTGACAATGGTCACCTCAGAGTCCGGCTGATCCCCCATCCAGTGGGTCACCCGGTGATAGCTGATGATTCCGTTGGTCAACTGGGGCGCCATCCAACGAAAGTCGGCAGCCAGGGATTGGTCTGGGCCAGCAGCTGAGGTCTTGTGCTGAATCACATACACTTCTGGTGATAGTGGAGCTGTGGGCTCTGTGACACATAGCAAATGATGAAATGTACCCCACTGTCACAACACATAACCTTTCTTAAAGCACTGTCACAGCACAAAACCTTTCTTAAAGCACTGTTACAACACATAACCTTTCTTAGATCACTGTTACAACACAAAACCTATCTTAGACCACTGTTACAACACAAAACCTATCTTAGACCACTGTTACAACACAAAACCTATCTTAGACCACTGTTACAACACAAAACCTATCTTAGACCACTGTTACAACACAAAACCTATCTTAGACCACTGTTACAACACAAAACCTATCTTAGACCACTGTTACAACACAATACCTATCTTAGACCACTGATACAACACAAAACCTATCTTAGACCACTGTTACAACACAAAACCTATCTTAGACCACTGTTACAACACAATACCTATCTTAGACCACTGTTACAATAATTTCTGATACTGCATCCCTCAATGCCATGATGTCAAACTATCCAACATCTCTCCTAGCCTCCCCCTGCCTCTCTTCTCTTGTAACTTTCCCATTATGATGACACACTCCAGCTGGAGTCATAGGATAGTTTCTTCTGTTGCAAGCAACCAGTTCTCTTTTGAGTGAACCTCTTTCAAGAATCTTCATTTTTCTTACTATCCATCCAGGGGTTCTCATCTATAAAACCACAACTCCACAGCCTCCATATAATTCCTCACTTGTCTGCTAATTGTCCATGATTCACTTCCATACATCAGGATTGACTCAATATAGCCCTTAAGAACTCTTTTCCTCACTCCGATTGACAAAGACTGTTACAACACACAGCATAACTTACCCCACTGTTGCAATGCATAAACTAATAGCATTTCTACCATTAACAGTAATCTTTAAAAAACAGTTAGTTGCATATTATATGACAGGACATTGCAGTCGACCCCAGCATTTTTTTTTACTGTTCGTGATTTCTTGGCAAAGTTTACATTCAGTAGTTTGCCATTGCTTTCTGAACGCTGGCACTCATACCTTTGTATTAGAAACCAATGCAAGGAAGTCTGCTTCCAAATTGACAGCAGCTGTGTTTTGAATGTGGTATGCCAGATTATGAACTGCGTTCGTAACCCCTTCACCACAGAGCCCTAACGATGTCTACAAAAAGGCTATTGGGCCGATGAGGCTGACTCCCCCAAGCAGTGTGCTCAGTGGTTTGTGAAGAATTAATTTCACCTCACAAGGATACCTCCCACAGGTGCTCCAGGATACACCTACAGGTCCACAAGGAGAATCTCACCAGCGCACACACTCCATTGCATGGACGATGATCCAAGTGTGTATACATAAGCAATCACACGCGCGATGCATTAGTCCACAGATCACACATCAAACTATTAGTCTATAAGTGCTCAGATCCTCTCCTAAGCATCTTCATCAGCCGTAGCAACTGACAACACTCCCACATTTCGCTCTAGTCTAGTTTGACCCTGTTTGCCTTGATGTTCTTGCACTGTGGGCAAAGTTGCAGAATCACATCCATCCCTTGAGTCATGTACTAGTCCTGCCTCCCTGAGAGAGTTCAGGATGTCAGCCTCTCCTCATCCACTCCTCAAGCAGCCATACCTTAAGCGTGGAAACCAGTCGTTTACTTCAATATTGCATAATAGATGGAAGAGAACAGGAATGGATGAATAAATGGAAATGATGGATGGATTATAATACTTCATCAGCTTCTAAATTTGATCGCTAGAAATCAATCAATCAATCAGGATGCCATCTCCACAATGAAGGTTGGCTGCTGTGGATCTCCAACACTGTCTGTCTCTCGCCTTGACTGTACATTCTGTCAGACTGGTGTTCATTCATCTCTTGATGTTACCTTCCCACTTCCGTTGTCTACCTCTTGCTCGCCAAAAATAGTTTGTCTATGTCTGCAATTTGTCTCTTGCATAAACTTCACTGTATTTTTAGTTCACACAGTAGTCCATAAAGTTTCTCTTCCTTGATGGTTCTCTTAACCAGAAGATTTGTCTAGATATGCAATATTTTGGACAGTCCTGAAGTACGTGATCTACTGTCTGCTGCGGCAATCACTATGTTACATGGCTAATTTGCTAATCTCCAATTTTGTATACTTATGGCTGCATAATCAACTGTGTCCTGTTCTGAGGCACAGGATATAATACTTGATACTGGAGACCTGAAAAACAACGATGCTACATCACAAAGGAGATGAGGTAGGTGGATAAATACTGAAGGAATGAATGAATCAATCAATACAATCATATATTACCTGATGTTGTAAACCTGACCAGGTAGACAATTACAGGAATGACTAAATGAAAGAAGTGATTACTAACTGGACATTGGGGACCTGACGGAAACTGTTGTTGGATCCGCGTAACCCCAGTATGTGTACGGCTGAATGGATACCACCAGTTGAGTGTACGGAGACAAGCCAGATATCTCATTCCAGTGATTAGATGTTATCTGAAATTGTAGAAATTACAATTTTCAATCAAGAATGATCATGTGTTGGACGTAAGATGCAAATACTGCAAACTGACACAATTCCTTTTTTTTTTTCTTTTAAAACAAGGTGAATGAAGAAGAATAATAATACAGCGCAGGTCACTTTCTGGCAAGGTCAGATGCAACCAATGTAGGAAGCATGCTTGGTTCTATTTTAAAATTATAAAAGGTGTGATGACTTAGTGACTAATACACTTGCCTGTCAACCTGGTAGTTCTAAATTCAAATCCTTGCCATGGTAGGAATGTAAACGACTCGGAGACTGACACTGCCTCATTCAAGGTTCATCATGAAAACTATCATGTATCCTGCTGACTGGCTTGGTGATAATGCTACTCTACAGCTCACCATCACCAACAGAATGTATCAATGTCTGTGATTAAATTCTTCCCATGCCATGATAAAAGCCTGTCAATACAGTCTTCTCTCACTGTCTTCCCCTATTTCACTTTCCATAAATTTTTCCAGATGTTATAAAATGTTTTAGTGTTTCTCTTCCCATGTGACCCTAAAATGACATACACTGGGTATCAGAACACACTGTGGGAGATAAGGCAGCTGATGTGATATTGACCATATCTTGGAATATTGTTGTAGTTTTCCATTTCCTTCCACACACATACAAGTAATATCTCAGCCATAAATATGCTGTTGTGGGTAGCTTTCGTAATTTGGGGATGATTTCAACTGCTGAAAGATCTGTTATATGTGTTGCATGCACTCTTCATCTATTTTTGTATCTGATCCACTAGTCACGAAGAAGTAAATCTGTCATGGGTTCCAATCCTTGATTGGTTAAACACGAGTAAAGAACCCCTTCATGCAGCTTGAGGTGTCCTGGGCATTTGGAGCTAGCTCTGTATCTTTTAGACCAACTGGCACTAAATGAGTAATGTGGTCAATATCATACCAGGACATTTCCTAGTACCCTGTTTTAGACTGTGTTGACCTGAAAGTCAAGGTCAATGAACAAGAGTCTCTGTCTAGGAGGCGATTTGAACATATAACCACTGGGTCAGCAGGCAAGCATCCACAAAGAGACATACAGACCATAAATATAGTAATATTCACAGCATTCATATGACATTTCATTTGACTATGTGAATGTGACATGCACAATAGATAATCGATGTAAGAAAGATGTGTAGTTGGAAGGGTTGAGTGTAAGATGGGCCTGTGTGTCCAAGTTGAGAACATTTGAAAATAAAGTTTGTTTATTCATTTGACATATCACACAGGTACAGATAGACAAAGCATTCAGCATAACACACATAGATACCATATATACCACAAAATACACATATACCACAATGACACAATTAAACAGAGACTGAAAACAGATATAGATACAAAGATACTGAAATATTGCAGAGATACAGTCAAGCAAACCAGATACAGACAACACACAGAGATATCATATCAATGAAAAACATCTCTGCCCCAAAGAGGGTCACATGATCACTAGCCGCCAGGCAAGCATGCCAGCCACTCTACTACTACAGCATTCACATCCATGATTTACTAAAAATAATGCAACTTAATGGGGGCTTACAAAATGTTTGTTCTCTCTCCCGACTTCCACAAACACTTTGAAAAAGACAACTGCCGTGTGTGACTTCCATGGCCCTCGGCCAGGTTAGGTTAAAGTTGGACCAGTCCCCTTGGGTTGTTATATCTTCAGATTTGATTGGATCTGGGATGACTTTCACCTTGTCTGCGGGTATATGAGCTGTTGAATGTAAATGTAATAAACGATGCTTATCATGAACTTCTGAGGCGAGGTCATAATTATTCAATTACAAACAGGACACAAGAAATTAAAGTATCATCTACGCAATAGCCGGCGCTGTGGAAAGGGAGTTACGAATGCAGTTCATAATCCCACATCCTGTGTTCAAAACACAGCTGCAGGTGATTTGGAAGCAGACCGTTTCATGTAGATTTTCATAAAGTTTTATGAGTGCCGGTCATTCAGAAAGTAATGGCAAACTACTGAATGTAAACTTGCCAAGAAATCACAAACAGCCCAAACATTGCTGGGGTTGACTGCAATGTCCTGTAAAGGATATGAAACTAGCTAACTGTGCAATAGGTTCACTATTGGTTCATGGAATCTTGTTTTTACAGCAGTAGATCCACGATGGACTTGCTACAGCCCTGCTCAAATTACAGTGATAAATGTAAACAAATCTGACATCAACCAACTTCTCCTTCGACTCCTGATCTTTGGAGCACAGGCCCTCAAGCCACTCACTCGATCTTTAAAAACAAGAATGTGTTCAGGCCCCGTTCAACTTCAACCTATTGGTTAGTTATAACTGAGAGCCCTTGTTCTTTTCTGCTGGTGGAAATAGAGCTGTGTTTCGCTTCCTAGTTTCTGGGCATTTCTGGCTTGGTGTAGATTTCATCTTTATTGCTGTACTGATGTCTGGTGAGATTCACACACTTGTTAGGCCTGGCATTGTGAGGTTCCCACCCCATCTCATGGTGTTCTTGTTTCATCTGTGAAGCGGCTCCCCAATTATTTATATGCAACCCAGTCTTTGAGAAGGCCCTTATCTAGTAGGCTTTATTTTAAAGAATCCCTTACATACATAATCTTTGGTGCTTCAGTCTTCTCCCATAGATCACACTGAGAGAAACTCAGCACAGTGCACAAAATATGTAATACTGACAATGATCTAATTGTGTGTACTTGTGTGTATATATACCAGTATAACACACACTAAACATTTCTAATTGTTGAAATTTAGCCTGAGCAGTAGTCTATTTAGCCACCTTATCTTGATCTACAACCGCCAAGGGATTTGTAATAATTTAACATTCACATAACACTTAGCTTTTGTCAAAGAAGGTGTGGAAGAATTCATTACGGATTCAAAGAGTATGCTTAGTAAGATGGAGAAAGGAATGTTTCGTGTGGAATGGCTCTCAGTCGCTTCAGGGGTCACAGATTGTGAGAATTGTCTGGATATTTTGCCATGGCCATGCGGGGGTACAGGGGAATGAACAGGCTAGCAGGGAATGCACCTCTTGGTGGTAGATTGCCTATGGACAAGGGGGAGGTTGTCATGCGCTTGTGGGACCAGGTGGAGAAGGTGAAGGAACAGATTGAGAACCCATATGTGGAAAGAATGAGATTGCGGGGAATCGGTAGGGGTTCTGGAAGAATCTCAAAACTGAGAGCGAAGACCAAGAGAACTTTTAATCAGATAGCGGTGGGAATGATTAGTAGTATGACTCTTCGCTGGCTGTTGAATGAGGGGACAGAGCATGTATGGGAATGTTCTGAGTGCAGTGATGTCAGTTCTTAACTCAACTCAACTCAACAGGTGTGGAAGAATCACTGATCTACAACAACTGCTCACCTGGGTAGGAATGCATTGAAGGATGAATGACTGTGAAGGATGTCAGGTTGGAATGGAAGCTGATGTTGGATGTGTAGTTACACTGGGAATTCCCAACCACCAGAGAGTTCTGCTCCGTCAGCCAAAAAAGACGCTGCGAGAAATACTTCAGCCCCGATGAGCTGCAATAGATGTTAAAAGAATCAAGAAAGATCATTATGATGTCAGTACATCTTAAATGCTACTTAGGTCTAAAAATTCATAGGGGAAAACCAAGATAATAAGAATAAAT
Source organism: Cepaea nemoralis (assembly GCA_014155875.1). Classification (NCBI taxonomy): domain Eukaryota; kingdom Metazoa; phylum Mollusca; class Gastropoda; order Stylommatophora; family Helicidae; genus Cepaea; species Cepaea nemoralis. The sequence continues at coordinate 73,839 of JACEFZ010019902.1, forward strand.
GAAGCTCGATCTGCCTTGGTGAAACCTCACTTAGAGAGTTGGCTGCTGTACTGCAGTATGGATCATAAATCTGAAAACATTTATTAATAAATTACAAGCATTCATTAAGTGGTGCCTGCACACAATGGAAGGTCTAATATGGTATCAAAGAGTCAATAAATCAGAGTTAACAGACAAAACTTAACAAATGCCAGCAAACCTAGAGGTGAGGAATAGAGTGGCCCAACTTGATTCAAGCTAATATCACTTGTGCTGGTTAGGGTAGATCACTTGCACTGCACGCTGATACTTCTATAAGAGCTCCAGCCTCCTCCCAAAGATCATTACACAAGAGGAACTCTACACAGCGCACAAACTCCACAGCACAAGCATGGATCCAAATGTGTGTAAACACTAGACTATTCTTTTGTGGGTAGGTTTTCCAACTTTAAAATTTAGCCCGGACAGTGGACTATTGAGTGTGCTCTTTTCAATGTCCAACTGTCACAGAACTTGTAACACATACACAGTACAAATGTGCATAGTTTGCTTCCCTTAACTGTAAAGGCTAGATGCCCAATTCACCAACCCAGGATTAGGGCTGTGAATACCATAGCTTCCCTATTTTGTAACCACCTGTACCATCCAGACCGTACTATCAAACCAGGTCTGCACAAGTTAAAGGCGGATGCCAAGCCACTCAGCTCCTAATACCTCTTAAAGAGACCAAAAGTCATGGCAGATAAGATTAATCCATATCATCAAGTGCCTTGTCAGCTGGCAGGGCATTCATGTCTTTCCACATATCTCAGTCTTTCGTGTTCTGGATCAACTCTGCTGATGATATTCCTCCATGCCACTATCTTAGTCAATCCAGCATAATTTCTCTTGGTCTGCCCCTGCATCTCTTCACCTTGATCTTTCCAGTCATCACAGTATTCTCCAATGGCTCTTTTCTCATCACATGACCAAAGAAAGCTGTTTGTCTCATTCTTATTGTGTATATGTACAGGAAAATATTGCCTCTTCAGTCACAATTAAAAGAATGTTCATAAACAACATTTTAAAGAAATTCCCATCTTCTTAAATAGATCAACTAAACTGCACAACTCACGACTTATTCAACTTGAGTCATGCCATGCTAGCTTCTATGTGAACACGTCTACAAGGGCTTCAATAGAAACAAATGTGACATGACTTCTTTTGAATACTCTACATCAGAGGTTCCCAAACCACGGCCTGTGGGCCACTTATGGCCAGCCAGCTGTCTGAAGGTGGCACGCGAGGCCTTGTTATTTAATATAATATACTCTCTTCATAAATCTGTTCATATTTCCTGATGCCAAGCTCTGTCAATTACAGCAAAACCTTCAGCACGAAGTAATTGATTTGAAATGCAATTCTGCACTGAGATGTAAATTTCTGGAGCTGCCTGCTTCACCTTCATCTGATCATATCATTTCATTCTGGCGACTATTGCCTATCGAACAATTTGAACACTTGCGTTCATTCGCCCAGAGATACATTTGTCGTTTTGGTTTGACTGACAGATGCAAGCAGTCATTTTCCGCAGTGACCGTTATAAAAAAAACAAGCAACATTCCAGACTCACTGACAGTAACCTAGCTGCGCTTATGACTTTTGGCACAACTGATTTGTGCCCAGACATTGATAAACTGGCATACAAACATCCACAGAAAAGAAATTACCAACATGTTGACAATTAATGCTTGTTACCTGGATATACTTCTGAATTCTCCACCCCTTTCCCATGAGACAGGATGCTGGCCTACATTTCCTTTAGTAATAAGGTCAGCCATAAACAAGCCCTGAGAGTCATAACCCTTGACATACCACAACACCTGTGAGGACGTATGAACAGCAATGATGGACTTATGAGTGGATGAATAATGGATGTGAAAGACAGTTTGCAAAGCATGCACATATAACGTAAAATAAACAGGAAACCAGGTGAATGGACAAACACACCGACACACCTTCATGTGGCAGGTGTTTTGCACAACGTGGTTTCCATCATGGTCTGCCCATAGTTTAGTCGACGGATCAACATCATGGCACACGGGTGTAACCCATAAGTGCTCTCTCCGTTCTACTCCTAACTCAAGCCCGAGTCCGGAGAATCCAAGCTCAGTGCACGAACTCCGTAGCACCGGCGAGGATCCTGAAATATTTTGGGTAGATTTTTCATTCAAAATGTTTGCCCAGGCAGCATCGTTAGCCTACTTATTTTCAATTTCCAATTGCCAAGGGATTTTTTATGTGCACAACAATACACACGAGCATCCAATCTCACTACCCAGAGACTAGAGGAAATTTTGTTACTAGAAGTCCACGTGAAAAAAATCCCGGCCCTCGCAGGGGCTTGAACCCAGGACCTCCAGCACTCGAAGCGGACACTATACCTCGAGACCACTCAGCTCCCTGGTCTGCCCATACCTCTGGCCATTTTCCCTGTGTCCTGCACCCTCATGTCCATGGTGTCCACGGTGCTCTGTGTCCATATCTGTGCTGTTAGGCCCCTGCCTCTTATTCCGAAACCCATGCCTTCCATCAATGTTCTCTCCCATCCAGCGTGATGTTTAATATGGCCAAAGACCTGATATTGTTTATGAGTCACTTTTCTCTATGTTCAGATCTTGAAGAATTTCAGTATTTTTTTCCCCTTGGTTCAAAATATTCTAAGGCTTTTCTGTAACATTTAAGCTCCAAAGCCCCAGTTTTCTTATTTAGTCGTTGTAAAATGACATTGAATCACATCCGTATGTTACCACAGGAGCAATATTGTGTGCTGATGTTGTGCCATAGGTTCTCAATATTGTTTGCTGATGTTGTGCCATAGGTTTTCAATATTGTTTGCTGATGTTGTGCCATAGGTTCTCAATATTGTTTGCTGATGTCAATATTGTTTGCTGATGTTGTGCCATAGGTTCTCAATATTGTTTATTGATGTTGTGCCATAGGTTCTCAATATTGTTTGCTGATGTCAATATTGTTTGCTGATGTTGTGCCATAGGTTCTCAATATTGTTTGCTGATGTCAATATTGTTTGCTGATGTTGTGCCATAGGTTCTCAATATTGTTTGCTGATGTCACTTATGAGTCACTTTTCTCTATGTTCAGATCTTGAAGAATTTCAGTATTTTTTTCCCCTTGGTTCAAAATATTCTAAGGCTTTTCTGTAACATTTAAGCTCCAAAGCCCCAGTTTTCTTATTTAGTCGTTGTAAAATGGCATTGAAGCACATCCGTATGTTACCACAGGAGCAATATTGTGTGCTGATGTTGTGCCATAGGTTCTCAATATTGTTTGCTGATGTTGTGCCATAGGTTTTCAATATTGTTTGCTGATGTTGTGCCATAGGTTCTCAATATTGTTTGCTGATGTCAATATTGTTTGCTGATGTTGTGCCATAGGTTCTCAATATTGTTTATTGATGTTGTGCCATAGGTTCTCAATATTGTTTGCTGATGTCAATATTGTTTGCTGATGTTGTGCCATAGGTTCTCAATATTGTTTGCTGATGTCAATATTGTTTGCTGATGTTGTGCCATAGGTTCTCAATATTGTTTGCTGATGTCATGCCATAGGTTCTCAATGTTGTTTGCTGATGTTGTGCTATAGGTTCTCAATATTGTTTGCTGATGTTGTGCCATAGGTTCTCAATATTGTTTGCTGATGTTGTGCCATAGGTTCTCAATATTGTTTGCTGATGTTGTGCCATAGGTTCTCAATATTGTTTGCTGATGTTGTGCCATAGGTTCTCAATGTTGTTTGCTGATGTTGTGCCATAGGTTCTCAATATTGTTTGCTGATGTTGTGCCATAGGTTCTCAATATTGTTTGCTGGTGTTGTGCCATAGGTTCTCAATATTGTATGCCGATGTTGTGACATTTTCAATATTTTATTTGTTGATTGTGACATTTTCAATATTTACTTTGTTGATTGTGACATTTTCTATATTTTCTATGTCGATTGTGACATTTTCAATATTTTCTTTGTTGATTGTGACATTTTCTATATTTTCTTTGTTGATTGTGACATTTTCAATATTTTCTTTGTTGAATGTGACATTTTCAATATTTTCTTTGTTGACTGTGACATTTTCAATGTTTTCTTTGTTGATTGTGACATTTTCAATATTTTCTTTGCTGATTGTGACATTTTCAATATTTTCTATGTTGATTGTGACATTTTCAATATTTTCTTTGTGGATTGTGACATTTTCAATATTTTTAGAGTTGATAGTGATCATTGCTTGGCATGTAGTTTTATCCATGGATATTATATTTTCACTGCATGTCTTGACAGGCAGGGTTAGCTAGATACATACTTAGGATAAATCAGCACACTAACTGTCAAAGTCAAATCACCCTAGCCATTGACCTATACATTAAGTCAGGATATCTGAAATAGTCTTTCCCTAGTAACTGAGCGATGCAAAAGCCACATTAACTGCAAAAGTCAAATAGTCATCCTGATTAAGCTATCTATAAGCCGACATTACTGAAATGATAAAGAAATAGGGTAATACAAAACTTACTTTCCCAGAATCAAAATCTATGGTGAGACTTATGACATGCCGGCCGCTGAAGTAGGGCAGACTGAAAATCTCCTGATGCTCATCTCCATTAAGTCGGCATGTTTCGATGGAATGTTGAGTAGCCCAGTATAACCTTCCATGGACAGCATCGACTGCTAGATCCCTGGCCGAGGCCTGCCGAATGTACTCATTGGTTATTCCGTTAATGTCTGACCGACGAATCTGAGAGATGAGAATGGAGGGCAAACATGATGTTCATCAGTAGAATATGTTTCTGGCAAATATGTTGTAAGATGAATATGCTCTTTGATGACAAACTAAATAACGCACCCTTTAACATACCTTGAGAGGCATTGGGTATATAGCCACCCTTTACATACCTTGAGAGGTATTAGGTATATAGCCATCCTTTACATACCTTGAGAGGTATTAGGTATATAGCCACCCTTTACATACCTTGAGAGGTATTAGGTATATAGCCACCCTTTACATACCTTGAGAGGTAGTGGGTATATAGCCACCCTTTACATACCTTGAGAGGTATTAGGAATATAGCCACCCTTTACATACCTTGAGAGGCATTGGGTATATAGCCACCCTTTACATACCTTGAGAGGTAGTGGGTATATAGCCACCCTTTACATACCTTGAGAGGTATTAGGTATATAGCCACCCTTTACATACCTTGAGAGGTATTGGGTATATAGCCACCCTTTACATACCTTGAGAGGTAGTGGGTATATAGCCACCCTTTACATACCTTGAGAGGTATTAGGTATATAGCCACCCTTTACATACCTTGAGAGGCATTGGGTATATAGCCACCCTTTACATACCTTGAGAGGTAGTGGGTATATAGCCACCCTTTACATACCTTGAGAGGCATTGGGTATATAGCCACCCTTTACATACCTTCAGAGGCATTGGGTATATAGCCACCCTTTACATACCTTGAGAGGTATTAGGTATATAGCCACCCTTTACATACCTTGAGAGGCATTGGGTATATAGCCACCCTTTACATACCTTGAGAGGCATTGGGTATATAGCCATCCTTTACATACCTTGAGAGGTAGTGGGTATATAGCCATCCTTTACATACCTTGAGAGGTAGTGGGTATATAGCCATCCTTTACATACCTTGAGAGGTATTAGGTATATAGCCACCCTTTACATACCTTGAGAGGCATTGGGTATATAGCCACCCTTTACATACCTTGAGAGGTATAGGGTATATAGTCACCCTTTAACATACCTTGAGAGGCATTGGGTATATAGCCATCCTTTACATACCTTGAGAGGCATTGGGTATATAGCCATCCTTTACATACCTTGAGAGGTAGTGGGTATATAGCCACCCTTTACATACCTTGAGAGGTATTGGGTATATAGCCACCCTTTACATACCTTGAGAGGTATTGGATATTCAGTCAGGTAAATTAAAGTCAACAATCTGTTTATATGCCTTAAGGCACACTAAGCATGTGGTGCTGAACCAATAATTGTATAAACCAAAGAGCACTTGGTAAGTGATGCGGTCATTACCATGCTAATCCTCATCACTTTCCAGGACAAGTCCCGGTACCCATTTTACCCTGGATTAAGCTGGGAGCCAATTTCTGCATAATTCCTCCCATTGGGGGTTTGAACTCATGATCACCAGGCCAACATGCTAGTCAGCACACTACTCTGACTCCCTGATACAACATTTAAGAGTAAATGTTTTTATGCTGCATAACCTTTGCAGGGTGATGAAATCAACCCCAGGTTGATTTTCTAGAAAATTGTACGTTTATTTAGTTTGCTATTGCTTTCTGAGCAAGCAGTCACTGTTAAAGTCCAATGTAATGTCAGTGTAGGGGCTGAACGGCCTACTTCGCCATCAGCACACTGGAAGTTTAACAGCAAGCGCTCTAATCCTTTCAAACATGTCAACATCTAAAGCGTGAATATAGAAGTTTAATTCTATATCATCACTCGGCAGTTTGTGCCCTTCAGCATCCTATGAAATTACAATACATCCACAGGCTTGTTTTGTATGTGGTTATATAACACTTTATGTAGTTTGCAGTTCAACATAACGATAACAGAAACCACATCAGGGGGAAGTTGCAGTAGCGTGGTGGCTAGACCACCCACCTACCACCCAGTGGTTATGAGTTCAATCATCGGGGTGGGTTGAGATTCTTTAAATCCACCTGGACTCCCAGGTGGACCTATTCTAAAAATAGTACAAAGAAACATGTTAGGAAGTAGAGGTGACTGCAGTGATACTGACCACATGACCTACCACGTGCCAACTGCCCTGAAAGCACACAAATGTGGGTCTAGCTGGTGACCATATGAATGTTAATGTGCTGTGTGTATGTCTTGGCTGTGTGAGCTTTAAGGCAAGGGTAGAGATGAAGAACATAAACCTGATAACATCAATAAACAAAGAGCAATAACTTACCATGCCCTGGCCCGGTTCAGACCAGTAAACCTTGTGCCCCAGCCAGTCATAGGCAACACAATATGCCTTGTGCGCTGACACCAGGTGCCTCTTCTGCTGACTCGTTCGGTTGTAGACAGACAGGGAACCAGAAGTTGTCACCCAGATGATAATATCGCCATGCCAATCAATGTCTGTTAGAAAACAAAGCAACCAATCAGCTGTTCGTTTAATGTGGATAAATAATGTATCCCTGCTCAACATTTCATTAGTTTTATTTGAAGAATTTAATGACAGTTAGTTATATCTTAGATATGACTGAGCTACCATATAATAGTAGACAGTATTACTTGCTTTCTGTAAGCACCGAATATTGGACGGCGCTCACTAAACCTGATACATACATTGTGCCGATAGCTTCAAGTGGAGGAGCTTCAGCTTGTCTAATTGAAACATATTGGTGATACTTTTCCTATGGAGTAAACTAGGCAGGGTGAGAGAGGGATCATGCTGCATGGGCAACACATGGTCTCTAAATTCATCCCAGGCTGTGTGCTATGAAAAGGTATATCTCATTTTACAAACTATCATTTGTCAAGATGGCAAGGTGCCAGTCATTTACTGACATCAGTGTCAGGTAGTTGCTACTTCAGCACTTTCTACTCCATAGTGTGTGTACTTTACAGTGATGATCTGTGAGTCTCATTACGTTACAATGACACACATATGGGACAGAATGAGCTGTGGTAGTAGTTGTTAGCATGCCTGGCTACAAGCCTGGTGGTTCTGTCTTCAAATCTCAATCTAGGCAGATTTTCTTTCTTTAATAATCTTAGGTTCAATTTATTTAATCTACATTTTTATTTATGTGTACTTTACTGCTAACAAGACCACATTTTCTAAGATGTGAAGGAAAAAGCCACAGATTTTCACAATCAAATCGTGTACAGCTTCTCATAAGTTCAAACAGTTGAAGACAAATTAAACACATTCAGTACCTGTGGCATCAGAGAAGAAATTGACAACATTTTTCTCAGTTCCTTCAGTGAGGTCCCTTTGAACAATCTGCCCACCAGCAAGACCCATCAAAACACTGAGCCCATCTGAAAATGTTAAGTGTGGACAGATTACATCATGGCTGCTTACATGGGCACTTTATAGCACAGAAACATTGTCCATCAACACAAATTGTGGAAAGATTAAAAGATATTTTCTGTGCTCTTTGTAAACTGTTTGTAAGTTGGTATTAATTTCTCTAAGGTTGTTCTTGATACCATTACTCCTTTTTAACTTGCTCTGAATCCATTATACTTCTTCAATGTGGCTGTTTGTGGCAGATAGTACCAGAGCATTCTTGTCAGGTGGCCATACCATTTAGTTTGGGGTTGCCAGTTAGTTACACACTGGATATTATGACCTCTTTCATTCTTGATGTCCCTCTACAACATTCGTAAATGAGAAGATTCATCCAGAGATGTGATAACATGCACCAAGCTGCCATTTACTACTTCATTTCTTTTGTCCAATTCTGATGTCACAATGACAGATGTTTTTGAAACTAGCATATAGGCTCTCTTGTAAGGAGCAAAAAACAAGAAGTTCCCCCGTTTCAGCACTCGTGCTAAAAGACCAAAACAGCATCAAGTCAGTGGCTTTTAACGTTTTTGTTAAGTCTGAGGCCTCAATATATTCTACTTTGACAAGCATTTTTAGGGTTGGCTTTCCCTAGCTTTTGACTATCCCCACTCTACCAGCAAGGCAGCAAGTTTGTGTCTCTCTTCATCTGGTCTCTATCCCGTGACCTGTCCAACATGGGAGACCCTATCAGTAGTTTACCATTGCTTTCTGAATGACCAGCATTCATACCTTTGTGTGGAAATTGCCCGCAGCTGTGTTTCAATTGCTGTATACAATATCATGAACTGCATTTGTAACCCCTTCACCACAGAGCCGACAAGAAGAGAGATAGAGAGATATATAAAAGACAGGAAGAGCAATGTTGAATACACCAAACAACAAACCTTGCTTTAGTGTCCTGCCAATGAAGTTCCTTGACCAGGGGCCATTCCCTGCATCTGACCTTGCCCTTATTTTAATAGAATACATTGTATCGGGGTTGAGGTTGGACACAGTTAAGTTCAACTTGGAAATGTTGTACTCTTTTGGAGCACCAACTGCATCACCATTCTCATTGGATCTGGTCAGTTGTAGTTCATAGGTCCAAGTGGTCCAGGCCCCAGATCCTGTTCGATTATAACACGCCTTTAGATGCATCAGGTAATAATAATAATAAAAATAATAATAACGATAAAACCCTAGTATAACAACTGCCTGTCCCTTTTTGGTAGAATAGTATGTTCCCCATAGCTAATAAAAATTGCCACATCATTTATTAATATTAGTGTTTCATGTAGTATTGATTTTTGCATTTTCCCCATGCCACTATAATGCATATCTTTTATATTGTTGCTGTTCTCAGTTAGTCTTGAATGATATATGGATGAAATAACATATGAAAGAGAGTGATAGAAGGACAGAATGTTAGACGGGCCTGCGAGCCCAATTCTTAACCCTTGGAAAATACAGTTTGTTCATTCGTTCATTAAGGCATATGGTGCTAGACCCATATTTGTATAGATTAATGACACTCCCAGGGGTGATGTGATCAGTATCAGACTGGCCATCTTCACTTCCCAAGATATTTCCTGGTAGCCATTTTACGCTGGTCTACCTGGGAGCCAGTTTTATAAATCCACCTCCATGTGAATTCGAACCCTTGACCACTGGACTGATACGCAAGCATCTGGCCACAACAGTACCACCACTCCCAATACAAAGATGGCAACTTATAAATACAATAGTATATAATTATACAATGGTTCCGTATCTGTCAGAAGCTGTCAGATAAGGGAGATGTGGTGACGGTCCTCTGGGAGCATGTGAATAATGCAGAAGAACAGATAAGACTATCATGGTCTAGAGAGAATGTAGCAGCAAGAGTCGTCACTCAGAGGTAAAGCAAGACGGACATATAATCAGAATGTTAAGGGCACCATTAGTATTGGACCTCTTTGTGGGATATTGAAGATGAGGATTGAGCGCTTATGGGAATGTCCCAAGTGCAGTGATGTCGGTTCTTGACTCAACTCAATTCAGAAGCTGTAGAAGCAAAGCTGACACAAAAGCATGCTGAAGTTGGACACACTCATCTCTGAGGTGCATAACTTGATGTGATGCATTTGAAAGAGGAATAAAGAAGATGTATCTGTCAGACCGATATATCTACTGCCTAGTCGCATATCAATAATGCCTCGTTTCCAAATCTACAATTGCTATTAAGGGTAGCGGTGGGGAGAGCAATGTTAAAGAAGGCCAGATGTGTTGCCTTATTTGTCCCAACTCCATGATTGTTTAGTGTACACATGAGGATATCTATTCATCATTTTCTTGTCTTCCTCTGGCTCAATACCCTAATCTTCCTTGTTGTATGGCCTTATTGGTAGTTGATCCAGTTTCATTCTCAAAAGATGTCTCAACCAAAAGAAGAATTGCTAGTCTCCCAGCCAATCTCTGCAGCATTGTGGCTTGCTTCCAGGATCACAACTTGGAGTTGCAGTTGAGTGTTCATCATTGGTTCACTGATCCTGAAGCAAGCAGTCAAGCTGTGACTTTCTCACTATATTTATCTCTTAAGTCTCTAAGAATTCATCATCACATAGAGATCCTGTACAGAACATCACACTCAATATGGCTGCCTCTTCTTCCAGACATTATGTCTTCCATCACTGTTCTTTCCAATCCACTGTGATGTTTTATATATTCAAAGTATTTCACTGTCCGAGACATGACGGTGTTTATGCACCGGTTTCTTCGATGTTCCGAACTTGAAGAATGTCAGTATTTTTTCTTCTTTGTTGTCCACGATGTTCTAAGAACGTTTTTGTGCAGTTAAGCTCAAAGCTCTGATTTTCTACTTGGGTGACTGTAAAATAGTACATGATCGACATTAAAACAATTAAAAAGACAGTTATGTTAATCATGCATACCTTGATATTGCAACAATGGTGGTGGCAACCATTTGATCACCACTCGGTCTCTGGTAAAGAAAGCATCAACATTATCTGGAGCACTGGATGGCACTGGAGACAATTAAAATAATGCAGATAAAAGTTAGTTATGTACATTTTCAACGTTGTTACATGCATCACTTTTAGCTAACATATTTGATAATCACTACCATGGTGTTAGAACTGAAATTATGGTAAACTATAACAGAAAAAAGCAATTCTTGCACTGATGGCAAGTTACCGAAGGCAAATTAGTTATCGTTTCCGAAGGTAAAATAGTAAATTGAATACTTCTTCTTCTGCTGTGGGTGATCATGGTTGCAATCTCAGACACTGACCAGTCATAGATCAGTTCTGTGCTCATGGTGTGAAAGGGGATTTTTTTTCTTTTTTTATAAAATGTTTTCCACTATGCTAAGGCTGACTTTGCCATGGCAATTTTTGTTCTAATCTCTACAAGGCATCTTACCTTCAGATCAATTACTATTCCAAGATAGTTGTAATGATTCACTAGTTTAAGAAATGTCCTCTCATTTGTATGTTACATTATGGTATATCTTTCTTCTTGAAGATTACAATTACTTCAGAAATAACAAAATGAACTGTTGCATGGTTTGATCAAACTTGTGGCTCAGTAGGCATTCGACTTTGACATAGATATTTTTGCATCTGTTTTCACTAGCCTCTGACTGTCTCAGTCTGCCTACAAGGCAACAGGTTTGTGTCTCTTTTTGTCTGGTTCTTATCCCTTGGCCTGTTCAACATGGCAAACTCTCCCATTAGTTGTGCTATCATCAGCATAACTTTTGAGGGGTCACTGAAATACACAAACCCCTCTATTACTGTAAGATGGAGACAACAGAGATGACGATTACTTTTGTTTTCTTACAATTTAATTCTAACCCTTGTTGCTCACTTAATGAAAGAATTTACCATTACCCAGAGGTTATTTTGCTTGTGATTTTGTGGCTAAGTGAGGAGATGGCTGCATGCAAACTTACCAGGCATCGGCTGAGCACTAGGGTGAAACACATCCATGCCTGTATATGGAGGTGTGAAGAAGAGTAGCTCGTTGTGACGATAATTGCGAAATCGAGACTCATACTCCTCCACATACATTTTTTTACTGTCAGTCCAAATGAAGGTCTGGGGAAAGGTAGCATAAAACATTCACGTACATTCCACATAAATACATACAATATTAATGTATGATATATCCTATACAAGCACATAATGCGCGTAAAGATTCACTGCAATGCTACTTTCAATGTACAATCTTTTATAGTTGTTCACCATTGACCTATAAAACGTCAAGGGGTTTCAAATGAAAACTGAATTTGTGATAGAAATTCAAAACACATTATTGTACACAACTAACATAAATAGACGCAATAGACACAAAGATATGCTGCAAACTGCTTTCAAAGTGCAATCCTTTAGTCCTTCCTCAGTTCTTTGTGAAACATCAGGGGTTTCAAATCAAAACTGAATTTGCGATCTAAATCCAAAACATTGTTTTACTGTTATGCATAAGTGAAGATGGCAGGGAACAGCACTGATAATGTCAATCGGATGAGGGCTCATCGCTTGCTGTGTGAGGGAAAGATTGCCTACCTATTCCTCCGTGCATTCAGACCTACAAAATATAATGGCCCTATCGCATCACATCCCAATTGCAGGAAACTGCTGTGAGACAAATTGTTATTATTCGTTAAGTTGGCTAAGGAAATAAAGTGTCATTAACAGAATGCTGATATTTTTTTATGGGTGTCAGTAGTGAAGCAGCCATCTTTATACTTTCGCTGTGGCATCATGTGAGTTACCTGCATCATGATACCACTTGCAGGTCACCCTTGACACCACTAGCAATAATACTACCAACATACCTGACCATGATACAGTGGTTCACATTACTCTTGTACACTGAAGATTTTCACAAAAGGTTTAAACTTCATTGCACCAGGTTTTATCCCATTTGGCTCAGTCTCTTTTCATAAGGCGGCCTGCCAAAACGTTGCACAAAGCATGAACTCCAGCAATGACCCCCCATGAGTACCTGAGAAAACAGCACTTGTGAAGTGAATGACGGAGTTCTGGATTGAACCCACAACCTTCTGAGAACGAGACAGGTGGCTAAACCACTTTACCACAAAGACCACTAAAGATTTTAATTAAATTAAATTTTTAATTAATTACAACTGTGACTACAAATGACATTTTCAAAACAGTAACCAACCAACATACCTGGTTATAGAAGACCATACTGGAAACTTGACTAAAAGCTGAACTGACAATCTTCTCATGAAACGGTCGCATGTTGGACCCGTCCAGAAAGGCGGCCATCATAACTTTGGCCGTGTTGTTGATGACATACAGACGGACATTGTAAAAGTCAATCACGTGCGTTTGTAGATCACTCATAGGGACGATGAGCCGTGGAGATGGAGCCGGCATAACTGAGGTTGAGTATGGATTGGTCCAAAGATGGGAGATTGCACCCAATGCAATTCTATACAGCCCTTTCCCAACGCCATTGATAATGTAATATAAATACCTGCAAGATAAATGTTAATACAGTTTCATTTTAATAGTAAATTCATGAAATAACTATGCTTTTATTTATTACTATTGCTTCCATCATCATCTTCCACTTTTGCCGTCAAGTGTCGTGGAGAGGAATAATTGGCGTTCCAGTGCCCGATGGGTGGCACTGGATAGTGTCATTTTGTGTGATTGTACAAAGTCTTTGATATCCTCAATCTAATTTCTTCTTGGGCGTCCTCCTGCTCTCATCCTTGATGATCTTTGATGTAGGGCCAGTGCTGATAATTGATGGTGTTGCATTCTAACGACATGGCTAAACCATTTGATCTTCTGTCTTTCAATAAATGTGGCACAAGATGTTGATCCCACTGTCTTTCTGGTAATAACATTTTGTACTCGGTCTTGGATTGTTAAGTTGGAAGCTCTACTCAGGCATCTCATCTCACAGGTGTTGATTTTGTGAAAGTGTGATTTGGATAATGTCCACATTTAGATTGGTAGCATAGGGTTTGTGTGAATATGCTATTTATTATCTGTCATTTTGCACTGTTGCTATCAAATTCATTAAATAACCATGCTTGTATTTATTACTATTGCTATCAAATTCATGAACAACAAATGTTCTGTCCCTAGACATGTGGAAACATTTATTTAACATGCACAACAAATGTTCTGTTACCAGGCACATACCCATTGATGGGATCCACTTTAATATCACTTGCTGCTCTAGGAAGCCCGCTAACAACAACAACACAGAGATCTTTGTCTAGAGGGCAGCTGTATATCTGAAAACACAAACAACAAATAATGCAACACCAATAATTACAAAGAAATTATTTTTAACACTTTTAAGTTTGTGGTACCAAAAATACAGACTGCTCAAAGATGATCAGCCCATGTTTTAGAATTTACTAAATTCTGGAGCAGTATTTAAACCAAAACAAAAACACATTAGTTGCATATCCTTTACAGGACATCGCAGACAACCCCACCATGTTTTGATTGTGATTTCTTGGCAACTTTAATTTCAGTATTTGCCTTTGCCTTTTGAATGGCCGACACTCATATCATTGTATGAAAACCAGCACAAGGTGGTCTGCTTCCATCTCTCTCTCTCTCTCTCTCTCTCTCTCTCTCTCTCTCTCTCTCTCTCTCTCTCTCTCTCTCTCTCTCTCTCTCTCTCTCACACACACACACACACACACATGTGTTTTGAAAGTGGTATGTAGGATTACACACTGTGTTTGTACGCCCCTTTGCCACGTCTTGGCATAAACAGTAAAAATTCACTAAGGAGACATAAACAAGAGATTCACATTCATCATTCTCTTCAAGTAGACATAAACAAGAGATTCACATTCATCATTCTCTTCAAGTGCTTTGTCAGTTGGCATTAATCATTCTTCTCCTCATCTCGTATCATCGACAGACGTATCATTCCTATTCTGACATTTTTCCTTGTCACAATTTAACTCTGTCAAGAATTTTACCTCATTGTCTTTCCCTGTCTCTCTGTCCATAAATCTTCCCAGTTGTTACAACATGTTCTAATTGCTTTTCTTTTCATGTGGCCAAATAATTTTTTCTGGCAATTGCTCACTTTGAACTCAAGCGTAGTCCATATACGTGCTACTACTTCTAGTGCACTGGACTAATTTTTGTGTGTGGATTAGCTTTCCCTATTACCAGTGTCCCTCACCATCAGCCAAACCCACTCTGACCTCAGGGTACTTGTAATTTACATCCCAAAGTCAAGGACGAAAAGTGAACATTTTAGTCCAACTGACCAGTGTAGAGATTGAACCCGCTCCCTCCTATCAGGACACCGGATGTTTCAAAACGAGGGCTCTCATCTATTCAGCCATGCTGACCTAGGATGGTTCTATATGACATGCAAACATTCTTGTTTGTAGCTTGCCAAGACAAGGACTTATTACATCAGGTGCGTAACAAAGATTACAATTTGAGCTTGTCTGTTTCAGTTCCTTATTTCTGATACATCTGCCTTCCAATGTTATCTGTATAAGAATATGACTTCATAAAACAAAAACTGTACAACAAAAATAAATGTTATAAAACTAACAACAGCAGATTATGAGAAAACAGTTTGACCAACAAACCAGTACTATAATATACAATTAAAGTAGTATGTAAGTGTGTCCTCTGTGTGTGTGTGTGAGAGAGAGAGAGAGAGAGAGAGAGAGAGAGAGAGAGAGAGAGAGAGAGAGAGGAGAGAGAGAGAGAGAGAGAGAGAGAGAGAGAGAGAGAGAGAGGGAGAGAGAGAGAGAGAGAGAGAGAGAGGAGAGAGAGAGGAGAGAGAGAGAGAGAAAGAGAGAGAGAGAGAGAGAGAGAGAGAGGGGGGGGGGGGGGGGGCAATTTACATACCTTGCAAGGAACTTAAGTTACACTCAGTGAACAGAATTCACAGTGGATATATTGGAAAAAACAAAAATACCAATAAAATAATAATTACACTAAAATAACACTAAGTAAATATTAAATATGAACCAAACTATGACACAACAAATCTGATGTTTTGATCTATGTGATCCACCTCATGAACAGCACAAACAGATCTATATAAAGAATTAAACACACAAGCACAGAAACGTATAAACAAGGGAAGCCAACGGGCAACATTTCTCCTATCAGGTTATTATCCCGTGCAAGCCGAACTTACCCTGTCCTTGCTGGCAACATAAGCTCTGTCTGCCAGCCAGTCCACTGACACAGCACCGGGGTCAAAGATGCTGGGGTAGAGGTTTGTGTTGGTGCTGTTGTCCTTCAGGGAGATGAGGCTCACGCTGCCGGACGTGTCTGTGGCTAGAATCAGTTGCCGTCTGACATGCAAGCTGATCCCTGACAGAAGAAAACATGCAGCAAAGATCACACATGTGAGCAAGTCATGGTTTAATTTATCAGTACTACAGAAAACACTGCCATTTGAAATTTTCAAAACTGAGCTTGTCCACCCAGCCTAAAATGGGTTCCAGGAAATGTCTTGGGAAGTAAAGGAGGCCGGTGGGCTACCAACCACATCACCCACTAGGTGCCATTTGGTGTATCAAACTATAGGTCTAGGCTTCATATGCCCAAGGTGCCTCATGTATGTAAAGGAAACCTTTACTTTACTTACATAAAACACCCTACAGACTACTCTCTACCACCAAGCAATACATTCAGTGTGATTGGCTATTCTTGATATGTGCCGATTAAGTTGGCATGTGTGATTGGCTGATCTTCATGTGTACTAACCAACTTGGCATGTGTGATTGGATAATTGTCATGTGTACTAAACAACTTAGTTGGCATGTGTAATTGGATAATCGTCATGTGTACTAAACAACTTAGTTGGCATGTGTGATTGGATAATCGTCATGTGTACTAACCAACTTGGCATGTGTGATTGGATAATCATCATGTGTACTAACCAACTTAATTAGCATGTGTGATTGGATAATCGTCATGTGTACTAAACAACCTGATGTGTTTAATATTGGCTATTTGTCATGTGTACTAAACACATTTGCTTCTTGTGATGTTACAAACTTATCCAATTAAATGAAGGTTTCACACTGTCACCAGTTTATGATGTGCATGTATGAGAAGACGTATAGAAGACAGGAAGATAGGTAAACAGGCAGGCAGATAGAGACGCTAACTATTAAACTAGCTAGCTAACTAAGTAGACAGGTAAGCAGGCAAGTAAGCAGACAGGCAGTGAGATATGTGGGTATGAAGGCAGGAAGGCAGATAAATATTGACAATAAAGAAAGAAGAGAGAGATCTAAACTGAATTTTCAAAATGAATAGGGCACTGTGAGAAAAGTACCACGTTGGTTTCCTAAATTATACATAAATTGCCAGTCTGGGTTCACAGTTCATGTACAATTTGGCATGAATATGCCATTTTGCACAAGAAAATATGACAGCTGACTGACAGCCATCATAGCGAGCTGCCGGTTTGTTATAGAAATGCAAGCAAGGACAGGTGAAAAGGTGTAATTTGTCTGCAAGCTTCTCATGTGCCTTGTGAAATGAAATGTGAGATATAACCTGTCTATGTATCAATTACCTGGACAATTTACTGCCGTGTGGACGTTAAAGAACTTGACTTCACAAAATCTGGCTATTTGAGAACGTTCCCATACTTTGTGTAGAAACTTTCTCAGGCTGTGATTTTTCTTAAAGAAACTATCACAGTTCAGGTTTTTTTCTTTTTCTTTGCAGCAGTAACAATGTTAACACTAACAAACGTGGTTGTAGAACTAATAATGTTAACAACAGTGGTCGTTTATCAGCAGTAATGACAGTAGTAGTAGTAGTAGGTATTTCGTTACTAACGAAGGACGCCGTTTTCGGAAAGTTCAAGGTCGTTGGATGCGCAGAAGGTTACTGCGCGCCCGCAAGATCTGTATATGAAAATTCCCTTGCCGTGTTTCCAAAAGGATAAGTGCGAAACTCTAGCATGAAAAAATGCGAATGACAACTTTAACGAGGGTTCAAAGGTCAATCTCACCTAGCATGGCAAAGAACACTTGAATCGTTTTCATTCGTGAGAACAGGTCGATTTTTAAGACACACAGTAAGGAAGTTTATAGTTTGCCTTGTCTATTATCAAATTTATAGTACTTTAACCCACATTTTTGAATTGTATGCTCATTTTTACATATAAATGTGTAATTGCAATAAGGTTCATTAACCAGACGGTGTAAAACAAAAATGTTGTGTGTGATCAGTGTGTGGGTACTTTACACTACTTTTCATGACCAGAAGATTCCAATGGCGGAGTCGTGACATGTTGGATGGATTTCAGTTTTTGTTAATAAAACAAGGAGAGTTAGAATCATAAAGTTAAACAGAATATCAATACACATTTAACTTTTATAAATAATTTATTTTCTGGCTTTTATCATGCCAAATAACTTAAAATTTATGAAAGTCAAGTCAGTTTTTCAAATCCTTTCACAGGTCCATGGCTGAAAAATTTCATTGACTGCCTTACACTTTACAGTTTTATTTGTCTATGCTATTATATGAATTGTCTTCATTATACTTTATTTTGCATTTTTGAATTCTGTGCCCATTTATTTATATAACTGTAGAATTTCAACAAGGTTCGTTAACCAGGCGGTGTAAAATAAAAATGTTTTGTGTGATCAGGGTGGGTACTTTTCATGACTCGGAGATTCACAATGGCGGAGTTGCGACATATTGGATGGAAAGTCAAGTCAGTTTTCAAACCCCTTCACAGGTCCATGGCTGAATTTAATGGACTGACTGCCTTACAGTTTTATTTGTCTATGTTATATGAATTTATTTATTGTGCATTTATGAATTATGTCAAATTTTACACATAAATATAGTGTTTTAACAAGATTCATTATGCCGAGGTATAGAAAATATATAAATTAATATATTTTGTGAGACCATCTCGTTACAGTCACCATTTATTTATGATCGTGAAAATTTACAAATCGGCATCCCAGCGTATATGAATCTGACTAGTCCAACTATTAGATTTGCATTTTATAAATCTGCAGCAATTTTTATTACCATTATTTTGCTTTTATTTTCTATATTTCTCATTAGATTTATCATGGCAAGAAACAGAAATCATGCTCATCTGATATCGCATCTGTCGGTGTTTGAACCTGAAGCTTGAATGCCAAGACAGATCAGTCGCCAACAGAGGTAGTATTTCTCTAATTAAGGACACGTTTCTACGGTGAGTTGAGTTTACCTTTATAGTTTTAATATCTATTTATTATACTGTAAATCAAAGGTGTTTTTAATACATATTAATATTTTGTTGCGTATCCCTTAGGGGACGTTGCAGTCAACACCAACATTTTTCAGCTGCTGTTGATGTACTAGGCAAGTGTTACGTTCAGTAGTTTGCCATTGCTTTCTGAACGACCGGCTCCCATACCAGCACGTTACAACACAATGCGACCACCAGAGACACTGATCATGGAACCAGACATTCCACAAACACCAACAACACAATCTTCTGCATCATTAATGTTGCCTTCTTTTTCAATGTGCGGTTAATAATTTATAACTTCTTCGTTATCTATCTTTATAATTTTAAGATCAATTTATTATAATATAAAACATTTTAAAAATAAATATACAGCTTCTTTAATTTCTTTTTCTTTTCTCTTCATATTTAAAGTTCACAATTAATAATGTACTATAAATTCTTCATGTTATTTTATAGCATTTTTGTTTTCCAAATTTAGTAATCTTTTTTTTTTTCTCTTTTCAGACAAGAAGACAGAAGAGATATTGAATGCCAAGACAGGTCAGTCGCCAACAGAGGTAGTATGTCTCTAATTATGGACATATTTCTACGGTGAGTTGAGTTTACCTTTATAGTTTTAATATCTATTTATTATACTGTAAATCAAAGGTTTTTTAATACATATTTTGTTGCGTATCCCTTATGGTACGTTACAGTCAACGCCAACATTTTTCAGCTGCTGTTGATTTACTAGACAAGTGTTGCGTTCAGTAGTTTGCCATTGCTTTCAGAACGACCGGCTCCCATACCAGCATGTTATAACACAATGCGACACGGTCTTAATACATATACAGTATCTTTAATTTCTTGTTCATTTCTCCTCAAATGTAAAGTTCACAGTTAGTCGACAAATCATCCTCATTGCACATCGAACAATTCAGTGCATACATGCTCAGCTTATTAATCTTCTTTGACTTTCTGCATACTGTTCTTGTTTACCAAACCTCTTTTAATTTGCTGTTCATGCATTCTGACCGTGGTTGTAAATTCATTCATCACTTGTCTGTGTCTCGAACCACGTTATTGCTTTACTTAATGGCATGACTTCCATAGTCAGGCTACTTGTGATCAAAACAAAAGCACCATAACCTTTCTTCGCAATGACAGCGTCACCGTCTGTCTGTAGTTTGTCTAGTTAGATGCAAATCTGAAATAAACAATTAATAATTTATAACTTCTTCATGTTATTTTATAGCATTTTACTAATCTTTTTTGTCCTCTTTCTTTTCAGGCTCTTGTCAGAATCAACTGATGTCAAGCTGCATATATAATGTAACCATAATATTAATAAAGATTATTAACGGCAAACTATATGAGTACATATTCATCTGTTGACACTTGTGTGCAAATTTACTCATTTTAAACGAACCTCATAACAACCATTTATCCCAATAATATACTTGTGATAACCCATAATAATCGGTGCTTACTGAGTTGATTTTGGTGAGGCCGAGTCAAAGTGAAAGCTAAAATATCAAAATTTAGCATTATTTGATTGTAACAATTTTGTTTTTAAACAAACATGTTAGCAACCATACATCGCTACGACCGGGGCTTCGAGGCCTAACTGCTCATGTCATCCATTTTTTTAATATGATGTGTAACCATTTTAAATTGCTAATTAGGCCACAACACATACTATCAAAAATTCAAAGAAACCGTTAGATCTGTATCAACAATCCGCATAAAACCATATACATCTCAAAATCTTTTAAAGCTAAAATTCAGAAAACGTAACCTAATTTATCAGTTAGTAATTAATTAGCGGCCTTTTAAATTGCTAATTAGGCCACAACACATACTATCAAAAATCCAAAGTGAGCATTAGATCCATAGCATCATTCTGCATGGAACCATATACATCTCAAATTTTTTAAAGCTAAAATTCAGAAAACGTAACCTAATTTATGAGTTAGTAATTAATTAGCGGCCATTTTAAATTGTTAATTAGGCCACAACACATACTATCAACAATTCAAAGTGACCGTTAGATTCGTATCATCATTCCGCATAAAACCATATACATCTCAAATTTTTTAAAGCTAAAATTCAGAAAACGTAACCTAATTTATGAGTTAGTAATTAATTAGCGGCCATTTTAAATTGTTAATTAGGCCACAACACATACTATCAACAATTCAAAGTGACCGTTAGATTCGTATCATCATTCCGCATAAAACCATATACATCTCAAATTTTTTACAGCTAAAATTCAGAAAACGTAACCTAATTTATGAGTTAGTAATTAATTAGCGGCCATTTTAAATTGTTAATTAGGCCACAACACATACTATCAACAATTCAAAGTGACCGTTAGATTCGTATCATCATTCCGCATAAAACCATATACATCTCAAATTTTTTAAAGCTAAAATTCAGAAAACGTAACCTAATTTATGAGTTAGTAATTAATTAGCGGCCATTTTAAATTGTTAATTAGGCCACAACACATACTATCAACAATTCAAAGTGACCGTTAGATTCGTATCATCATTCCGCATAAAACCATATACATCTCAAATTTTTTAAAGCTAAAATTCAGAAAACGTAACCTAATTTATGAGTTAGTAATTAATTAGCGGCCATTTTAAATTGTTAATTAGGCCACAACACATACTATCAACAATTCAAAGTGACCGTTAGATTCGTATCATCATTCCGCATAAAACCATATACATCTCAAATTTTTTACAGCTAAAATTCAGAAAACGTAACCTAATTTATGAGTTAGTAATTAATTAGCGGCCATTTTAAATTGCTAATTAGGCCACAACACATACTATCAACAATTCAAAGTGACCGTTAGATTCGTATCATCATTCCGCATAAAACCATATACATCTCAAAATTTTTTAAAGCTAAAATTAAGAATGCACGGAGTAATTAATGAATTAGTAATTAATTAGCGGCCATCTTTACTTGCTAATTAGGTCACCACACGTCATATGAAAAAATAGTTGACATGACCAGTTAGGCCTCGATACCCTGATCGCAGCGAAGTATGGTTGCTAGGATGTTCGTTTAAGAACTAAATAGATATTCTTAAAAAATGTTAAATTTTGACAATTTGGGCCCCAACACTGATAGGCCGCGCCAAAATCAACTCAGTGAGCGGATTTTTTAGAAAATTTTAGTGAAAGGTCATGACACTCAAATTTGAATAACTCCACTTAAAATTGAGATACAAACATCATTGAGGTACCGTTAGATTTGTTTTTTCAAGACCTATCTATATGTGGTGATCACATTAGTAAATGGCCAATTTGAAAATCATGATCAGAAACCCTACTAGTAGTAGTAGTAGTAGTAGTAGTAGTAGTAGCAGCAGCAGCAGCAGCAGCAGCAGCAGCAGCAGCAGCAGCAGTAGTAGTAGTAGTAGTAGTAATGTAGTAGTGCTAACAGATACAATAGTAATGGTAGCAGCACAAACAGCAGTTGTTACAGCATTAATGTTATCAACAGCAGTACTGACAGTTATAGTAGCAACAATAGAAGTCATAGCATTAATAACATCGACAACAGCAGTACCATCAGCAATAGCAGTAACAAACCTACAATTACTGACATACCAGTTTGTATGTGTTTTGCAGGACACTGAGATCAAGCCCAACCACAATTTAATTTACTAGGCAATTTTACATTTGGTAGTTTACTATTGCTTTCTGAATCCAAATGAACGGTGACACAACTGGCTGGTGTATAGAATGAACCTGTAGCCTGACGTCAACTTACCAGAGATGTAACTGCTTAAGTGCCATGGGATGATAAATCGTCTTATTCAAACTTTCCTAACTGCCATGAGCTTATAAGTTAAACTATGGTTAAAATATTACTACAGCAGTTTTCCCTATGCAACGTCTTTTAATTTGATATTAATATGACATGTCTGCTACCATATTAACAACTTTTAAATCATAACTGTGACACACCCTCTACTTCCCATTTTTCACCATCCATGTTCGTTTGGTCCAAACCTACTTTTTGTTTGGCGGGCGCAGAATCAGTTAAGCGCAAACCATTCAGCCACTGAAATAATATTTATGAAACCTGACGCCTCTGTCCACAAATATAAATTATGAATACAATCCGGTGTTGCAGGTGGGCAAGAAATTATAAAATTTTGTCGGAATAAGGAGTGACTGATGCGGAGCTGATACTACAACGTGAATTAACACAAAAATAACTAGGAAAATCAACAACAGGAAAGATATATGCCTATACAAGCAAACAAAAGTTGCGACCAGTCTTCATCAAGAACAACAACATGAACATAACAATGACAGACATCTTGCTGTGTCCTACCTTTGATGAGGATGCTCTCGTTAGAAGTTTCATGCAGCGTTTTGGAGAACTGTGGCCCGTACTGGACAACGTCCAGTATAGTCCTCCTGACTATCTTATTTTCTGTGGCCAAGATGAGGTAGGGCGTTTCGTTTGCCGACACTGTGAATCAAACATACATCACTGTCGCCAAACAGCAGCACATATTTTCAACTAAAACACTTATTTCTTTTGTTGTTTCTCTCTGGCAGATTTTTGTTTCAAAATGATATAGACGATAGTTGTTGTTGGGACACAGACGTTAGTTTTTGTTGTAGTTGTCTTCCACTTATGTGTTAGGTGTCATGGGGAGGAGTTATTGAAGTCCTAGTTTTGTAATTTTGACTATTCTTGTAGAGCCTTTCCTCTGTAATGAGCTGTATTTTTCTAAGATCAGGTATATTCCCTACCTGTTTGCTAGATCTTTTGTAGATTCCTTACCCTTTTATATTTGCTACATGCATCATGTTACAAATTCGTTTTGCAAATCACAATGTATGTCAATACCATAATTTTTCTTAGGATCAAGTAAATGTCTGAAACACAAGCCGATAACCTGGAAAGTTTCCCACTCTGCTGTATCTCCATCTTGGAGTACTAGCTGGGCGTGTGAGTTCAATGACCCTTAGAGATATGCCTGAAAAGTAAAGACTAATGTGTCGGTAGGGTTACGGATATAGGACCAGGTGAATTAGTGAATTAAGACCCAAACTTGGTTGCCTTGAAGGTAAGCTGGGGACAGTAGCCTAAAGGATTAGGGAACGCAAACCCGGAAAAATGCTTATTGAAGTCGGATGTACTGAGAAACCAACAGGCTTCAAGAAACAGTGTAAAGTAAATTCGTCTTTTGGTGACATGATGAAATACAAGCTTATATGTAACAACTATAACATATTTGGTACAGCAATTACTATAGACGACTTATTGAGTTGTGCCATGGCTCGGGAGGGAGTCAACACACGAACTGGTCTTGGCCGTCGGAGATGATCGCAATTTGTGGAGAGGCATGCCCCCCCCCCCCCTCGCGCCTGTCTACAAGGCACTGTATGATGATGACGACGATGAGTATTAGTAACGACCTAAATATTCACTACCCTTTTTTCATATCCCTTACAGGACATTGCAGTCAACACCAGCATTTTTCAGCTGCTGTTGATGTACTAGGCAAGATTACACTCAGTAGTTTGCCATTACTTTCTGAGCGACCAGCTCACATATCCCCATCTTCCCTAGGCCAGTAGAATCTATCATTTGCTTGCCCATATTTCAACCTGCGACAAAACACAGTACCCACCAACCAACCTCTGACAAAACAAAGTAACCGCGAGTATCTAACAAGCAGGGTTACAATTAATAGGTCAACGACATCCGTTGTCATCCCGTCCAGGTGTCTTCCATTTCCGGTCTATGGAAGATTGCGTGGCCCGTGAAAACGGCAATGTGATCATTGAACTTTCTTTGTTAGGAGAGGTTGTTTATTTTTTTTTTTAATGTTGCATATCGATTACAGGACGTTGCATTCAAGATCTGCATTTTTCAGCTGCTGTTGATGTACAAGGCAAGATTACGCTCAGTAGTTTGCCACTGTTTTCTGAGCTAACGGCTCACATACCCCCGTAAGTTACCAGCGCGGCTCGAATACGGGGTTACGGCGAAAGCCATAAATCTCTACGCCATGGAGACCGTTGTTTATTTTAGCACCCTGTTAATTACTGCTGTTACTCTTGTATCGCTTGAAGAAGGGGTGTCTAGTTAGTCACGCGTTGAAGTACACTTGCTGCAGCGAGGCGATGTCATCATTTGGAGGTGACGGGTTTGAATTCCGATCGGTAACTACCACCCAACCAACAACCAAAGCCAAAGCAACCAACCATCCACCCAACAAACAACCAAACCCAAAGCAACCAAACCACCCACCCATCCAACCATCACACACACGCATCAGTCAACCATCACACACACGCATCAGTCAACCATCACACACACGCATCAGTCAACCATCACACACACGCACGAGCCAACCATCACACACACGCACCAGCCAACCATCACACACACGCATCAGTCAATTCATCACACACACGCACCAGTCAGTCATCACACACACGCACCAGTCAGTCATCACACACACGCACCAGTCAGTCATCACACACACGCACCAGCCAACCATCACACATGCACCAGCCAACCATCACACACACGCACCAGCCAACCATCACACACGCACCAGCCAACCATCACACATGCACCAGCCAACCATCACACATGCACCAGCCAACCATCACACATGCACCAGCCAACCATCACACACACGCACCAGCCAACCATCACACACACGCACCAGCCAACCATCACACATGCACCAGCCAACCATCACACATGCACCAGCCAACTTCACACACGCACCAGCCAACCATATCACACACGCACCAGCCAACCATATCACACACGCACCAGCCAACCATCACACATGCACCAGCCAACCATCACACACACACACCAGCCAACCATCACACATGCACCAGCCAACCATCACACATGCACCAGCCAACCATCACACACACGCACCAGCCAACCATCACACATGCACCAGCCAACCATCACACATGCACCAGCCAACCATCACACCTGCACCAGCCAACCATCACACATGCACCAGTCAACCATCACACAAACGCACCAGCCAACCATCACACACACGCATCAGCCAACCATCACACACACGCATCAGCTAAACATTACATGCACGCACCACTCAACCATCACATACACGCTCCAATCAACCATCTATCTATCTATCTATCTATCTATCTATCTATCTATCTCTTTTTCACAGACCCTGTAGAGTGAGTCCAATGAAGCATACAGACATAGATATACTCACAATTGCCCAGGTTGGGTGTGGTTGTCAACCTGCTGCTTTTCGGTCCCTCTCCTTGAGCATTCCAGGCTGACAATGAGATGACATACTTCTGCGAGGACTGCAGCTGACTCAGCAGCCATGAGGTGGCGTTGCATGGTACCTCTGCAATTGGAAGTGGGGTGAGGTAAAGATCTGTCAGAAAGCTCCTTAAGGTGGGGTGGGATGAGAGAGAGAGAGAGAGAGAGAGAGAGAGAGAGAGAGAGAGAGAGAGAGAGAGAGAGAGAGAGAGAGAGAGAACAGGATGGGACGGAGAGAGGAGAAAGAGGTTCTTACAACAGAACAAAGTTAACTTTAACATCACTCTTGTAGGCATTAGGCTAGAAAGGATCTAGAATGAGCTTCCGTAGCTTTGAGGACACTGAAAGACGAGTTTATAATCTAATACTAACTCTCTCTCTCTCTCTCTCTCTCTCTCTCTCTCTCTCTCTCTCTCTCTCTCTCTCTCTCTCTCTCTCAGAAGGTAGAGTATATCTCCCTTCTTAGCTAATAACAACTGCCACATCAAAACTTAAGAGTGGGTTATGCAGTAGTGATTTTGGCACATTTTCCAAGCTTTTATAATGCATTACTATTGTTATTGTCCAAGATTAGCCTTATACGTGATGCGTGGATGAATTAATGCATGAAGCAATCAACAAAGAAGGGCGGGATATTAAATGGGCTTGTGTGCCCAGTTCTCAACCCTTTAAAAATAAAATTCATTTGTTCTGCCCACATCCATTCTATCGATTATTATAGCTAATTTCAAGGCGACAACGAGAAGGAAAATAAGTTTCAGTTTGCAACTACCCAGCAAAGTACTGACTAACAAACACATTCACAGACACAAACAACTTCTGTACTGTCACCCCTGACTTACCTATGGTAGTTAGGTTGAGCTGTGGATGATTGACAGCCTGCACGTAGATACGGTAACTGAGAACCTTGCCGTTGGTAAAAGGGGGCGGAGTCCAAGTGAGAGAGATGACTCGTGGAGACGGTGTTGTCAAGGACGTAATCTGAGGCGCTGTCGAAGGTGCTGCAAGAATGGTAACACAATTATTATACATCCTCTTCATAATCATCAAAAAGCGGGTCTTGGGGAATAGAGGCAGGGAACGCATTTTACAAATCCTCGACATATCGAGTCGAGAGTTTGAGATCAGCTGCAGACGATCTGGAAGCCGACCCCCTTGCGCTGATTTCGCTGGTATGAGTATTGGTCTTTCAGTTAGTAATGACAAACTACTGAACGTAAAACCTACCTCTCTTTTGCGTCTGCTTTGAACTCAAGCGTAGACTATCTACGTGCTATTACTTCTAGTGCACCAGACTAATTTTTGCGTATGGATTCTTCTTCTTCAGCGTTCCGAGCCATTGAGGTTCTTTGCTGCAGATACAATCCGTCTCCATTCGTCTCTCTGGTTGACCTTCTCTTGCCAGTCGTTAATTCCAAGTGTATGGATTAGCTTTTCATATTATTACCAGTGTCCCTTGCGTTGGGAGAACCAACTCCGACTTCTGAGGTACATGTAATTTACGTCCCAACGTCAGGGACGAGAAGTCAACATTTTAGTCCAACTGAAAGGTGTAGGGGTTGAACCCGCTACCTCAGCATCTGCACATCGGAAGTATAAAAGCGAGCACTCTTACCCATTCTGCCATGCTGACCCCCGAAGCGGTCACAAACAGGAATAATTAAAATATATAACCAGGATACAACGAAACAAAGAGCTCAGTAGAATTGATCCCACCAAGAATGCGTTGAGTTATTGGCCCATAACCAGTGACCCCCTAGCATGTAAATGTTACACAAATATGAAAATGAGACAGCTAGCATACAAACACAAACCCCGTCTGCTCACGAAAACAAAAAACCTAGCAAGGACAAGGCAGACATTCCACCTACCTCCATACGGCAATGTTGTAATATGCACTGTTTCTGGAGACTCCAGTATGTGTTCAGGCAAGGACGACAACAGAGCCAACACTTTAAACTGTGGAATGTGGACAGGTTAACGGTTGAAATACAACCCGTGTATAACAATATCACACACAATATATATATATATATATATATATATATATATATATATATATATATATATATATATATATATATATATATATATATATATATTCACGTTGTTTGATATTGTGTAATGTTTATTTACGATAAACGCTCTGCTCCTCGCAGGAACATAAGAGGGCTTCAAATGATCAAGTTAAGGTTTCTATTCTACCCGTCTTCTTCAGTGACGTCTGTAATTTCATTCCCATGCAGTTCATCTACTGAGGATTTTCTGTATACTTTTAGTATAGGAAATAATGTTTTGGACTGTTTGATGTTTGCAACTTAACACACTTACGCATAAATGTACGTGCCTCCGCAGAAGAGTGTGGAAACCATCGTAGCAACGGCGAAGATCCCATTGAGTGTATACGTGTTTCTTACCCATTGAGTGTATACGTGTTTTTACAGACTAAAACTATTCTATTGATATAGATATATATATATATATATATTTGATAACTGTAACATTTTTTTTGGCCAGGAGTGCAGCATAAAACACAACTACACCTAACTACTGAGGAAGAGTTTTAAAGAATAAACAGTAAATGGATAATGACGTTAATGTGATGACGAAAACGAGGACGATGACGATGATTATGATGACGATAATGATAAAAATAATGACGGTAATGATTATGACGACGGTAATGATGATTATGATGATGACAATGATATTTGCGATGACGACGACGATAGAGACAATAATGATTATGATAACGACAATGATGATACTGATGATGATAATGGTGATGATAATAATGATGACCATGATGACTATTATGATTGTAATTATGACGAGGATGATAGTTATGATGACGAAATTGACGACGATAATATTGATGATGATTATGATGACGAAGATTATGCTTATAATGATGATGATTATGATGACAATGGCAGCGACGACGATGATGCAGCTGATAATAATGGTGACGACAACGACGAAAAAACACCAACAGACGTACAAAGACCACACACGAACCTACCTTATAGGTGACATACGGGTGCAGGTCGGCCAGGTCGATCCTGCCGTCCACCCAGAAGTGAGTGTTGGCATGCAGGTGCCAGCCGCTGTCCATATCCACTAGTCTCTTGTGCACCTTGTAGGTGACGTTCTCCATGACCCGCGTGCCCCATTCCAAAGTCAAGGACGAATGACCCAGCGACGATATGACCAGGGTGGGCCTGTGCAGCACGCCTAGTACCTCTGGTGTAGGGGGAAAGACGGGAGAAGTTGAATAGTTTTGGTAGTGAGAAGTTGGATATTTTGAAATGGTTGATTTCTAGTTTTGGTAGTGAGACGGAAAAAGTTGGGTGTTTTGAAATGGGTTTTTTTTTTTTTTTGGGCGCTTGCTCGCTTTGAACTCAAGCGTCGTCTATACACACTATTTATAGTAATGATGGACTGGATTGTGCGTGTGGATTAACTTTCCTTATTAACAGTGTCCCTCGCCATCAGGCGACTTCAGAAGTACTTGTAATTTACGTCCCCAAGTCAAGGACGACAGGTCAATATTTTAGTCCAGCAGTCCGGTGTAGGAGATTGCTGTTTCTGCGACTACTACTAAGTTTATTATAGATACACCATAAACAACTGCTGCTGTTGCTGCTGCTACTACTACTACGCTGATAACGGGTATGACATCAACTACTGCAAATTTTTCGAGGCAAAGTTAGTTAGTCGACAGATCATCCTCGTTGCACATCGGACCATTCAGTCCATAAGTGCTCGGATCCCCTCCTCAGCAAATCCCGCAGCGTGTAGCGGCTAACGACGCCAGTTCTGTGTTGGTTTATCAATCTTCTTTGGCTTCCTGCGTAGTGTTCTTGTTTGGCCACCCCTCTTTTAATTTGCTGCTCTCGCAGTCTGGCCATTGTTGTAGATTCACAGTCATCACTTGGTTCTTGCAAAAGTCTCACTTCTCGTAGAGCATTCAGAATGTCAGCCTGGTCCATGGCGCGTCCGCCCTCAACAGTAGCCTCACCTGCGAGCTTGTCAGCCCGCTCATTTCCTTGTACTCCCGCATGCCCTGGCACGAAGATGAAACTAATCTTTGCCAGCCGAGACCGCTTCAGAGGCAGCAACCATTCTCTTCGGATCGACCCCTCCTCTATCCTCTTGATCATGTTCATTGAGTCGCTAAGGAAACAAGCCCTAGTGAATGTCTGTGTCTCGAGCCATGTTATTGCTTTACTTACTGCCATGACTTCCATGGTCAGGCTACTTGTGGTTTCAGTGAAAGCACCAGAGTCCTCCTTCACAATTCTCCCTCCGGCCCGAGCTGTAAAGGCCCATGAGCTTCTCACATGTCGGACGACCGACCCATCTGTGTAGATGACCGCGTCACTGTCTAGCGAATTCTCGAAAATCAACGCTTGTACTTCAGCCTCAACAGCAGCCGGATTTTCTTGTCTGCATTTTCTATCTAGTTGGATGCAAACTGAAAAGGATGTGCAGAAGTCTGTTGGCACTTGCACCCACTCCTCGCCAGGTTCTAAGTCCTCAAGTGAACACACCTGTTGAAGAATGTCCTCGGCTTGACCCATCCACGACCGTCCTCTTTTTAACCTGCTGCCCTTCACCTTCCTAATTTCACTATGCAGTGGATGCTGTGTGTTTGCGTTAATTCTGAGGTAGGCACGTGCCCTGCAAACTTGCATTCTCTCTTCAATGGTTGGAAAATCAAGAAGGTAGCGCATCGCCCTGCATGCTGTATCTCTTGTACATCCAAGAATAATGCGCATAGCTTCATTCTGTATCCTTTCCATCCTTTCTATCTGCTTATGGCTGACAGTCAGGATTGCCATTGCATACTCCAAAACAGACATGACCAGCCCCTCGTACAGAAGACATAGATGGCGCTGCTCACAGTTTGCTGCCGCCATCACCCGCATCGCTGCCAAACCCCGCTTGGCCTTTGTTATCACCTGGTCTATGTGCACATTATAAGCAAGGCTTCGATCAAACCGTATCCCCAGGTAATTCATTGCCTGCGTTCTTTCCACCGTCTCTGAACACAGCATTACAGTTGGTGTTGGATTGTTGACAATATGATTATTCAACGAGAACCAAGTCACTGTTGCCTTTGTTGGGTTGACCATTGCCCCAGCTTCATCACACCAAGTACTTATGCGATTGAGTTCGGTTTGTAGTTCCACAGCAACCTCCTCTCTATCCTTACCCTGACGATACACTAAAACATCATCGGCATATGACAATGTCCTGCCAGGTCCAGTGATCTGCTCACTGGTGATTCTCACTGTGTAGGCGTTGAACAGTACCGGAGATAATGGTGATCCCTGTGGTAGGCCAGGATATATTGTTGTTGGTTCCGAAGTCCAACTGCCACATCTAAAAACTACTTTCCGTTGGAAGAGAGCTGCAGCGATCCAACTAAGGAGGAATGGACTTACGTTTAGTTCAAGAAGCTGAAACATTAAAAAATCCAGTGGTACTCTGTTGTATGCATCCTCAAGATCAATCGCTGCAGCAACGGTTTCAGTGCCTGAGTGGAAACCTTCATAGACATCGTGGGCAAAGACTGCTGCATTGGTCCAGGTTTCTCTTTTTGGACGGTACCCACCCAGGGTAGGTGGGAAAACACCTTGCCTCTCTAGTTGGCTTGATATTTTCCTGGCAATTACCTTCTCCAGCAGCTTGCCTATTGTAACTTTCTACTACTGCAAATACTAGTACTAAAATTGCTTCTATCACAACCAGCACTAATACACCACTATTATGACTACCATTAGTTGTCTGAACTGTAAAGAATAATAGTATAGAAAACAAGCATGAAACACAACAACAAACAAACACTCACAACACATACCTTTCACATTGTCCGCGTACTCGTCTAGTGCAAAAATACAGCCTTGGATACAATTCTTTATCTGCAAAAACAGTTACAACGTTAAGTCAAAAAGAGACGCGAAAACATAACTATGTATGTCAAAAAGATATGTCCAGAGCTTGCGTTCACAAATATGCCTAAACTGTCTATATACGATACCTCTGAATATAAATGTTATAGACGGGTTCGAAGAATATCTTGGATACAGAAAAGAACAAATGAATCCACACGACAAGAACTGAATATTGAAGAAGGTTGGCTACTAAAGGCGATAAAACAAAGAAAATATAAATATTTTGGTCACTTGAAACGTCATGAAAGTTTGGAGAGAACAATCATGGAGAGGCAAATGCCTGGTAAGAGAGAAAAGAGGAAGGCCAAAGAGAAGATGGGTGCAGGATGTGGCGGATGATCTCCAGATGGGTGTATCGGACGCGGGACATCTTGCTTATGTCCGAGAAGTTTTCCCGAAGGTTATTATGGGAGCTAGGTTCTGCAAAGGACATACTACTGAATGAATGAATGAATGAATGAATGAATGAATGAATGAATGAATGAATGAAATGTCCATATACGCAAGTACTTCATCATTAAATGTCTTGCCCACTGACACGGGCGATCATGCTTCTGCACATCTCGGGATCTTTAACAGAATGTACCAAATCACCTGCTTGTCTTTGTTTCCATGCTATGATGTCAAGAATCCTCTCTCGGTGTCTTACACGATGATTCCTAATCCAACAAAGTAACCTAACCACATCAGAATCTCCATCAACATCGATAACCTAATACAAGGGGCTTTAAAGGCAAGAGGCTCCGCTCCGACTTCAATACAGTGATTGTATCCCACATGGCTCGGTCTCTTCTTGGAGAGCGATCTATCGGGGCACACAGTCTGCAGCTCCAGCGACAGCCGTCTCCAGAAGAAGGTTAACCTAAACCTATTTGTGAATAAACGTGTCTTACAAAGAATAGATGTAACAGTGGTTTCCTCTGGCCTTCCAGCCGTTTCTGTTTGGCATGTATCTAGAACACTGGATCCTGAAAAGCAGCAGAGGGGGAGGTTATATATGGTGCTTTCTACCCGCCGATGACCGTGCATAGTTTTCATAGATTTGTCACTAAAGAAGTGTCTAGTGTCTAGTATCAATTCAAATCAGGCTTCTAAATCCGGTGGCTGATTCGATACTTCTCAAGCATCGGGTTCTTTTTGTTGTTGTTGTTTTTTTCTGACTCCGTCATTCGGTTCCATGTGCGAATTTTTTCGGCGACCCCATGGATCTCGTCGCTGGAGCTATGGAGTTCGTGCTCTGTACAATGCTTTCAGCAAGTCGCACTACGGAAAGAGACCGAGCGATGTAGGATGTAGCCTGGTGTAATGGAGTCAACCCCCTGGCCAGTAAACCGCTGTAAACCTCCAAACATGAAACTCCGCGGTGAATCGTGCTATGTGCCTCCACTGTGGATCTTGCGATGTGACTCCACAGTGAATCTTGCCATGTGACTCCACGGTGGATCTTGCCATGTGACTCCACGGTGAATTTTGCCATGTGACTCCACGGTGAATCTTGTCATGTAACTCAATGGTGAATCTTGCCATGTGACTCCTTGGTGAATCTTGTCATGTGACTCCGCGGTGAATCTTGCTTTGTGACTCCGCTGTGAATCTTGCTATGTGACAACGCGGTGAATCTTGCTATGTTGCTCCACGGTCAATTTTGCTATGTGACTTCATAGTGAATCTTGCTATGTGACCCCCACGGCGAATCTTACTTTGTGACTCCATATTGAATCTTGCTATGTGACTCCGCGGTGAATCTTACCAAGTGACTATCAAGAAACGTATTCAAGTAATCCCCTTGCACATAAAAGAACAAACAACTAACATAATTTAAGAATTTAATGCCTAAACTATCAGATAAGCGGGAACTGACTGACCAGAAGAGTGTTGTTATTATTCTTACCTCGTCATTGTTCACATTCTGGGGCCCACTGATGTTCACACTCTGAAAAAGGCGGACAATACGATTCATATAACATGAAAAAGGCGGACAATACGATTCATATAACACTATCAGGCGACATAGTCAATAATTCAGTTGTCAAGACAACATACGATACAGTTCTACAAGATAAGCCTTTCTTTTTGCTCATGGCTTGGACCGTCTGTCTATATTGTACCTATATTGTATCTATCTGTGTATCTGGTGTGTGTGTGGGGAAGGGGGGGGGGGAGGGGAAGAGAATCTGCCTGCCTACTTATCCATCCATTTTACCCATTCATCTACTCTGTATGTGGGTGGGCGGGTGAATGCACTGCCTGTTTGTCTGTGTATACATTTACCTGTCTGTCTAATATTCGTCGTTCTTGCATAATCCAGTTAAACCAATGCCGTTGGTATATATCCCCCCCCCCTTCCTTTTCCCACCTATACAAATGCCACCCCATTATTACACACAATTTACATTAATTCTCTGCACATGCTACATCAAACACCCTCTGCCACCAATTTCTCACCCCCTACCACTTTTTTTGCACCCGTATCTCAGTAGTCACATGACCTGACATCCCCCAACCGCAACAGCCCAATCCAAACCACGAACCACCATATAATTCGGAAATTAGTGAAAGGTCAACAGAGAGATAAAACGTGGCATCTTTCATGTGAATCCATTACGACCCCATCCACGGCAAATTTTCCGTAAATAAGCAACAATGTCAGCTACTACACTCACAAACGTAGGCATCTGACGCTGTTCGCGTTATCTATATAATTAATCGCCGTTATTATCTTCGACCTCATTTTACGTTCTAATTTCTTCTGTTCTTGTTTTAAGTTCTAGTTTATTTCACCCTTGCTGTGATTTGTAGTTTGTTTCTTTCTGTTAGATGTATTTAACGTTCACCCAGACTTTGTTGGTTTAGAGCTTGCGAGCAGAGGCAGTTGTGTATGTGTTGTGTGTATTGCTAATGCAAGCCTGAATACACTGCAACAAGTTGTAGGATTAATGAGAATGGAGATAGAGGCAGACAGAGGGAGATGATACTAGGCAGTCTGGCGTCGCGTCTTGAAAGGCTATCAGTTGATGAATTGATAGATAGTGGCAGCGAGCGAATAGTAGTAGCGAGCGAATGTTGAGAAGTGGCATGATCGCGCGCGTCTGCAAGCAGACAGTGAAAAAGATGTATTTGTTAGATAGTTTTAAAAGATTTATGTGAAAACTGCTGAGTCTCGGTTTTAAATTTTAAATGATGTAAACACATTAATAAGGGGTCGATAATTCCGCGTTCCTGGCGAGAAGAAAGTAATAAAGTTAGTAGTGTGTCATTGACAGGACGTCGCAATCAACTCCATCATGTATTGGCTGTTTGTAATTTACTAGGCAACATATTCACGTTCAGTAGTTTGCCACTGCCGGTCTCCCTGGCGTAGGTGTTAAGGACGTTGTTCGTAACCCTGTATACTCTCGTAGAAACACAGCTGCGCGAGATTCGGCAGCGGATCGCGTCGCGCTGGTTACTTACGGGGGTATGTGAGCCGGTCGTTCAGAAAGCAATGGCAAACTATTGAACGTAAAACTTTTCAAGACAACAGCAGCTCAAAAATGCTGGAGTTGACTGCAATGTCCTGTAAAAGGATATGCGAAAACAAAAAGTTTGCAATTGCTTTCTGAACGACCGACACCTCAAACCATGGCGGTTTGCAACGCCAAGCGGTCTGCTTCCAGATCGCCCGCAGCTGATTTCAAACCTTCGACTCGGCATGCCGGGAAATTGTGAAACACGTTCACTGCCCCTTAGACACAGCGCCGGCGGCAAGCAATAAGGGCAGATAACGCCCAGTGTTCCAGGCTAAAAGATGCCAATGTGTCGTGTTCTAGGCAAGCGGTCAGTCTCAACGGTTAAAATATCTTTGTCCATGGCTTCGGCATACTGTAGGTGCTCATCGTCATGTATTCTGCCCATTGCAGAACGTAGCAGCTCTCAATCACGAATCGCCAAACAAATTATCCATGTTTTGTCAGTTTCCCCGTCTCAATGTATTGTCTTGCCCAAGGTGTCTGCAATGTCCTGTCCATCTTCGTGCTGGCCACCCCCGCCGCTTCTTCCAGAAACAAGATCTTCCATCATTGGTCTACCCGAGCCACTGTCGTTTAATATGATCTAATTATTTCAGTTTAGGAGACACGATGAGCCAGATTTAATTGATGTTCAGATCACGTTCAGTGTCAGTATTTGTCTCCTTCGGCCAACGGTACACTATCAATGTTTGTGTATCATATTAAGTTCAAAAGCCCAAAATGTATTCTTTAGTGATTTCTAACTGACCCTTGACTGACATCCGTGTTGCCAGGGGAAAGATGCATGTTCTAAAACAATTTACTTTGGTTTCTGGAGTTGGGTCACAGTTTTGAAGAAGAACAACAACAGAACCAACAATAATAATAATAATTTTTTTTAAAACAATAACTCGCATGTCTGTATTCTAGTTGAGTTTTACCTAGGCTTTGAGACTGGGGCTATGAAAATTTGTAATAGCATCCATCATCAGCATCACTAACTCTATCTCTTGATGTTATCCATATGTGTATGTAACTGACTTCCTCGTGCACGCGTGTTCTCCACTTTTTCCCTCCTAAGATCTTCGAATACATGAGCCGCAGTGGTGTAATGGCAAGCATGCTTGCCTAACGGTTCGATGGTCTAATCCGAAACCCCAGCGAGGCAGGTTTGGTTTTTTTTTTTTTTTTTTTTTGCTTTTTAAAAATTTTATTTTTATTAGATCGACCCCCATGTCGATCCAGTCTAGAATGGGTCTCAAGAAATGCCCCGGAAAATAAAGTTCCTTTTCTTTCTCCATTTCCTCTACCCCGTTCAATCTCAACAGAGAAGTTATATTTAGGGCCTATCCCAACCTCAAATTGTTTGTTTAAAGGGCTCAATATTCCCAGGGGCAAGAGCCACCCTGTGAAATTCCAGATCCCTGCGTGTGTCATTCGAATAACCCCCTTCCCCCCCCCCCCCCTTGCAGTAGGCCTAGGCTCGATCAAGTGTAAATAACTACACTTCGATTTTGGCCAATGAGCCGAGAACATACACGCTGAATACTGTTTAAGTTAAACTAGTCTTTTCAAATCGTTTCTTGGCCTTTTGCTAAGATCAAATTGTAGTATCTGCATGTTGATCTAGCCTTAGCCACAACAGAGGCGGTCTCCCATTGAAACAACGGGACGTGGACCTCAGGAGACGGCTTCTTTCCCCCCCCCCCCCCCCCCCCACCCCAGTACTTTTTTTTAAATTTGAGGCTAGGATGGGACCTAATTATAACCTCTTTTGAGAGATTCTTTTCTAAATAAACAAAAACAAAAACAAACAAAAATTTTGTTTAAAGACTTTCGAAGACTGACTTATGTGATGGATTCATCCACATTTCAGATATTAATCTGATAGGATTCTCGTTCAAAGGGTTAACAATTCGGTGCCAAACAAAACGTAAGTTTGGACTAAACATGGTTCACAATAAAATGAACAAGTATTATAATGTAAATTTCCGTTCACCGAGCACTGAAATTGCGGAAGATACCATGAAACAAAACAAATAGCACGATGACTCTAGTATGGTGATATATCATCCTTTTGTACAAATGGAAGGTTACATTCGGCAATATATTAACTTTCGGCGCTGAATCAGTGAATGTTTGTGTACGTAAAGATGGCCGTTACACATCAGCATCGAGTGCCAATTCGTCTATAAAAATATGGAGCTCGCAGCATATACTCAAATATACACAATACGTTTCGAGGTGTGCAATAGGGCCTGTATACCTGTATCTCTATATTTATTTATTCCTACGGCGTCTCCGTTTGGTTGCTGGTCTTCTTCTTCTTCTTCGTTCATCCGTTTTGTTTTTTTCGGATGTGATTGCGTTGTGCCTGTTTACAGCAGAGCTGCGTTCTTGCGCCGTTAGGCCGACACATCCGACTTCTGCGGGGTTGCTGGTCTTATTTCCTTTCCGGGTAATCTTATTTCCCTTATTTCTTTTCTGGGTAATCTTATTTCCCTTATTTCTTTTCTGGGTAATCTTATTTCCTATCTTCTGACCCCAATTCTTTTGCACGCAAAGAATGTGTGTTTATTTGAAACTGCATTCAATGAACCAGCGCTAACTTTGGAAAACAATCTCTCTCTCTCTCTCTCTCTCTCTCTCTCTCTCTCTCTCTCTCTCTCTCTCTCTCTCTCTCTCTCTCTCTCTCTCTCTGTGTGTGTGTGGGGGGGGGGGGGGGGGTGGCGTACAAGATGGAACAGAAAGACATCGATCAATGATTGGATAAGAATATAGAAATATATATATATATATATATATATATATATATATATATATATATATATATATATATATATATATATAGAGAGAGAGAGAGAGAGAGAGAGAGAGAGAGAGAGAGGACTGTGATGTCGACCAACACTAAACAACAACTGATAGCAGCAAAGACAACAAAAAACTTACCTCCTGGTAGGAAGATATGCACACTCGCTGGCAACTGGTGTGGACAGCTCCGAGATAAAGCGTACAACCCTTGTTACACTGTGGATTCAAGTTAACATTCCTTTATTTAACAGCTAGTTAGCCCTTGTTACATTGTAGATTGAAATTAAACATCCCTGTATGTAACAGATTTAATTCGCGTTACACTGTAGAATTAAGTAAACATTCCTCTATTTAACAGAATTAGGTAGCCGTAGTTATACTGTAGACTGTAAGTAAACATTCCTTTATTTAACAGATTTAGTTAGTGTTACACTAGATTTAAGTACACATTCCTTTATTTAACAGAATTAGTAGTTCGAGTTACACTGTAGACTGAAAGTAGACATTCTTTTATTTTGCAGAATCAGGTTGCCCCTGTAAGTTAACACTGTATTTAACGAAATTAAAAGAATACATTATCCAATTTATGAAACCAGCATGAGCTATACATTCAAACGTATTGATCGTCACTTATAGAAGTGGAGAAAAGAGGTAAGGATTAGAGGAAACACGAGACAATACACAAAGTGCAAGTATAAGTGCAGTCACATTCGGATTCGTACCCATGGACTACAATGACGCTGAAGAAACAAATTCTGTGAATGTTGTAACTTTACTTACTTACTAACTTTACTTACGTACTTGTTTTACTTTACTTACTAACTTGACTATTTTTACCTTACTTAATTTAATTATGTGCTTACTTGTGTTTACATTACTAACTTTACTTTACTTACTTATTTAATGTACTTATATACTTACTTTAGTTTATTTACTTACTTACTTTAGTTTATTTAATTACTTTGCTTTACTTTACATTCCAACCTTACTTTATCTTTACTAACTATATTTAGTTTCTTTCCTTTTCTATATTTTACGTACTGACTGACTGACTCTTATTTACCAACTTAATTACGGTGGCCTAAAGTAATATAACATAACCATCATGAAAACTTATGGAAGCAAAATAGTTGAAGGACAGATAGGAAGCCTGAGAAATTAAAATATATTTATGTTGGCACGATACGAATACATCAAATTGTGCAGCAATGTTTGAGTAAAATTGTTTTTTAACGAGACAGAATCAAGATAGTAAGATGTATGTAGTATGCTAGACGTCTAGATTACTTCTGGAGAGCTCTCCTCGGGAATGGTTTTTTGAAACTGTTACGTGGAGCTTTAAGAGCCTCGTAGCGTAGGTGATAGGGAGCATCGTAGCGTAGGTGATAGAGAGCATCTTAGCGTAGGTGATAGAGATCTGCTTAGCGTAGGTGATAGAGAGCATCGTAAGAGTAAGTGATAGACAGCATAGCAGCGTATGTGATAGATAGAGAGCATCGTAGCGTCGGTGATACAAAGCATCGTAGAGCAGGTGATAGAGAGCATCGTAGCGTCAGTGATAGAAAGCATCGTAGCGTAGGTGATAGAGAGCATCGTAGAGCAGGTGATAGAGAGCATCGTATCGCAGCTGATAGAGAGCATCGTAGCGTCAGTGATAGAGAGCATCGTAGCGTCGGTGATAGAAAGCATCGTAGAGCAGGTGATAGAGAGCATCGTATCGCAGCTGATAGAGAGCATCGTATCGCAGCTGATAGAGAGCATCGTATCGCAGCTGATATAGAGAGCATCGTAATCGCAGCTGATAGAGAGCATCGTATCGCAGCTGATAGAGGCATCGTATCGCAGCTGATAGAGAGCATCGTATCGCAGCTGATAGAGAGCATCGTATCGCAGCTGATAAGAGAGCATCGTATCGCAGCTGATAGAGAGCATCGTAGCGTAGGTGATAGAGAGCATCGTATCGCAGCTGATAGAGAGCATCGTATCGCAGCTGATAGAGAGCATCGTATCGCAGCTGATAGAGAGCATCGTATCGCAGCTGATAGAGAGCATCGTATCGCAGCTGATAGAGAGCATCGTATCGCAGCTGATAGAGAGCATCGTAGCGTAGGTGATAGAGAGCATCGTATCGCAGCTGATAGAGAGCATCGTATCGCAGCTGATAGAGAGCATCGTATCGCAGCTGATAGAGAGCATCGTATCGCAGCTGATAGAGAGCATCGTATCGCAGCTGATAGAGAGCATCGTATCGCAGCTGATAGAGAGCATCGTATCGCAGCTGATAGAGAGCATCGTATCGCAGCTGATAGAGAGCATCGTATCGCAGCTATAGAGAGCATCGTATCGCAGCTGATAGGAAGCTCGTAGATAGTAAAGAATTTATGTTGGTAGATACGAATACATCAATTGTGCAGCAATGTTTGAGTAAAATTGTTTTAACGAGACATGAATCAAGATAGTAAGATGTATGTAGTATGACTGAGCTCTAGAGTACTTCTGGAGAGCTATCCTCGGGAATGGTTTTTTGAAACTGTTACGCGGAGCTTTAAGAGCCTCGTAGCGTAGGTGATAGGGAGCATCGTAGCGTAGGTGATAGAGAGCATCTTAGCGTAGGTGATAGAGATCTGCTTAGCGTAGGTGATAGAGAGCATCGTAAGAGTAAGTGATAGACAGCA
This sequence comes from Cepaea nemoralis, assembly GCA_014155875.1. Lineage (NCBI taxonomy): Eukaryota > Metazoa > Mollusca > Gastropoda > Stylommatophora > Helicidae > Cepaea > Cepaea nemoralis. The sequence goes on from JACEFZ010019902.1 coordinate 115,421, forward strand.
TCGCAGCGTATGTGATAGATAGAGAGCATCGTAGCGTCGGTGATACAAAGCATCGTAGAGCAGGTGATAGAGAGCATCGTAGAGCAGGTGATAGAGAGCATCGTAGCGTAGGTGACAGAGAACATCGTAGCATAAGTGATAGAGAGCATCGTAGCGTTGGTGATAGAAAGTATCGTAGAGCAGGTGATAGAGAGCATCGTAGCGTCGGTGATAGAAAGCATCGTAGAGCAGGTGATAGAGAGCATCGTATCGCAGCTGATAGAGAGCATCGTAGCGTAGGTGATAGAGAGCATCGTATCGCAGCTGATAGAGAGCATCGTAGAGCAGGTGATAGAGAGCATCGTATCGCAGCTTATAGAGAGCATCGTAGCGTAGGTGATAGAGAGCATCGTATCGCAGCTGATAGAGAGCATCGTAGCGTAGGTGACAGACAGCATCGTAGAGCAGATGATAGAGTGCATCGTAGCGTAGGTGACAGAAAGCATCGTAGAGCAGCTGATAGAAAGCATCGTAGCGTAGGTGATAGAGAGCATCCTAGCGTAGATGATAGACAGCCAAGGTGATAATGGTTTGTGGACGGCCGGAAGGGGGTTCGACTCCTGCGATTGTCGTCTGGCTAAGTGAGGAAAACACTGGCCACCTATTCCTCTGTGCATTCGGGACTACAAAATCTGGCCTCACAGACACACAGCACGTTGCTCTTAGGGATACGTTTTTTGTCTTTATATTTTTGTTGGGGTCATGGGGCAACATTTTGTGTTTATATTTTTCTTGGGTTCGCGGGACCACTTTTTCATTGTTTATAGTTTTGTTGGGTTCGTGGGGGAACTTTTTTGTGTTCATATTTTTGTTGGGTTCGTGAGGGCCACTTTTTTGTTTATAATTTTGTTGGGTTCGTGGGCAGATTTTTTTGTGTTGGGGGGGGGGGGGGGGGGAAGAGAAAAGAGGTGTTGTGTGTGTGTGTGTGTGTGTGTGTGAGTGGGGCAAACTTTTTTGTGTTTATAGTTTTGTTGGGTTCGTGGGGCAACGTTTTTGTCTTTATATTGTTTGTTTAGTTCGCGGGGCTATTTTAGGACATATTTTACTTAATCTGTACATGTAGAGTCTCAATAACTGAAACCGCTCTACGTGGAGTTTGGTAACATTCGGGGATATTCTTTGAGTTGATGTGAGTTGAGCCCGGATCCCACATCATAGCAGTCGTGACATTCCCATATGTACTCCGCCCTCACCTTCATCAGCCAGCGAAGAGTCCCAATACTAATGGTACCAGAAGCAGTCTAAGTATGTGCCCGTGTGGCCTTTCCTCGGAGTCCAGAGTGTCGATCAGATCGTCTGGTCACTTCCTGCAGCACCATTCTCTCCTAGCAGTGGTGATTTGTCGGTTCTTCCGCATTATACACTCTACCCAAAAGGGCCCCGACCACATCTGCCTTATCATGCACGAATACCCCACGGAGCGGTGCAGACCCAGCCAATCCCACCTGCTCGTTTCCCAACACACCCACATGTCTTAAGAAGAAAATCCAACAGATGCTTTCTATTTTTGAGTTGAAGTTAAAATTGTCAGTGGCCAAAGCATGCCGTGATTTTTAAATAATGTAGTTGCAGAGATCCATAGATGTATACAGATATGACTTTGAGCAACTTCCTAGGCGCACCATGTACTAATAGTTAGCATATGACGAGTGACGAGGCATAACATGAGTTAAATGATTCCTGTCTTTGCAAGCCTGGAGAAGTCTCCCCCCACCTGGCTCGGCACTCACACCTGGTGCTAGCCGGCCCCATTATCACACCTGGTCCTTCACCCTGGAATCTGTTACAGATACACGCATTAGCTTGTCTTAACTCAATTTACGGGAAGTGCGCTACCTGTTGTAAATCTCTCTCTCTCTCTCTCTCTCTCTCTCTCTCTCTCTCTCTCTCTCTCTCTCTCTCTCTCTCTCTCTCTCTCTCTCTCTCTCTCTCTCTCTCCTTTCGGCATCTTATCTTTAAACATATATCAACAATCTCAACCCACAAATAAGACAAATGAAAAATGAATAGAGGGTCATATCTAGACACTCGAACATCACCATACGATTCAGAAGAAGATGATGAAGATATCACATAGCAACACATTTGTAGCATTGCCATAGAAGTGTTTAGGGCTGATGTTTTACGTTTTAAGGAGCAGCCCTTTGAAGAGATATAAGAATGAAATCCCGTGTGAGAGATGAAAGACAACAGTCGCAAGATGTTACAGAGGCGTGTCAGCTTCTCAACCCCCCTTGAACGGCAACTTCAAACGTTGATACTTTTTCATTTAGTTGCTTGCCTTGTGGATCATAAAGCTTCTACTTCTTCATCACACAACATCAGAGGGTCGGTTTGAATACATTTAAAGAAAACAAGTCAAATTGAGGTTGTTGACATCGCTATGGAATGTGTTTATTCTCAAATAGAACAGATGTAGGCCAAGATAATATTCATTAAAGATTTACAGTGACTTGCCCAGATTTACGGTGACTTGCCCAGATTTACAGTGACTTGCCCAGATTTACAGTGACTTGCCCAGATTTACAATGACTTGCCCAGATTTACAGTGACTTGCCCGTTTGTCTGCTGACCCGTGTTCAAATATCCTTCGTGCGGAGAATTTTTTTTAATGGCCTGAGCCCCAAATCGACTCAACTTAAAATGGGTACTAGGAAATGCCATGGGAAGTAAATACGACCAGCGGGGTGTTCACCACATGGCCACTGACAGCTGGTGTTCACCACAAGGCCACTGACTGCTGGTGTTCATCACAAGGCCACTGACTGCTGGTGTTCACAAGGCCACTGACAGCTGGTGTTCACCACAAGGCCACTGACAGCTGGTGTTCACCACAAGACCACTGACAGCTGGTGTTCACCACAAGGCCACTGACAGCTGGTGTTCACCACAAGGCCACTGACTGCTGGGGTTCACCACAAGGCCACTGACTGCTGGGGTTCACCACAAGGACACTGACTGCTGGGGTTCACCACAAGGCCACTGACAGCTGGTGTTCACCACATGGCCACTGACAGCTGGTGTTCACCACAAGGCCACTGACAGCTGGTGGTCACCACAAGGCCACTGACTGCTGGTGTTCACCACAAGGACACTGACTGCAGGTGTTCACCACAAGGCCACTGACAGCTGGTGTTCACCACAAGGCCACTGACAGCTGGTGTTCACCACATGGCCACTGACTGTTGGTGTTCACCACAAGACCACTGACAGCTGGTGTTCACCACATGGCCACTGACTGTTGGTGTTCACCACAAGACCACTGACAGCTGGTGTTCACCACAAGGCCACTGACTGCTGGTGTTCACCACAAGGCCACTGACAGCTGGTGTTCACCACAAGGCCACTGACAGCTGGTGTTCACCACATGGCCACTGACAGCTGGTGTTCACCACATGGCCACTGACAGCTGGTGTTCACCACAAGGCCACTGACAGCTGGTGTTCACCACAAGGCCACTGACAGCTGGTGTTCACCACAAGGCCACTGACTGTTGGTGTTCACCACAAGACCACTGACAGCTGGTGTTCACCACATGGCCACTGACTGTTGGTGTTCACCACAAGACCACTGACAGCTGGTGTTCACCACAAGGCCACTGACTGCTGGTGTTCACCACAAGGCCACTGACAGCTGGTGTTCACCACAAGGCCACTGACAGTTGGTGTTCACCACAAGGCCACTGACAGCTGGTGTTCACCACATGGCCACTGACAGCTGGTGTTCACCACAAGGCCACTGACAGCTGGTGTTCACCACAAGGCCACTGACAGCTGGTGTTCACCACAAGGCCACTGACAGCTGGTGTTCACCACATGGCCACTGACAGCTGGTGTTCACCACAAGGCCACTGACAGCTGGTGTTCACCACATGGCCACTGACTGCAGGTGTTCACCACAAGGCCACTGACTGCAGGTGTTCACCACAAGGCCACTGACTGCAGGTGTTCACCACATGGCCACTGACAGCTGGTGTTCACCACATGGCCACTGACAGCTGGTGTTCACCACAAGGCCACTGACTGCTGGTGTTCACCACATGGCCACTGACTGCAGGTGTTCACCACAAGGCCACTGACTGCAGGTGTTCACCACATGGCCACTGACTGCAGGTGTTCACCACAAGGCCACTGACTGCAGGTGTTCACCACATGGCCACTGACAGCTGGTGTTCACCACAAGGCCACTGACAGCTGGTGTTCACCACATGGCCACTGACAGCTGGTGTTCACCACATGGCCACTGACTGCAGGTGTTCACCACAAGGCCACTGACAGCTGGTGTTCACCACAAGGCCACTGACAGCTGGTGTTCACCACATGGCCACTGACAGTTGGTGTTCACCACAAGACCACTGACAGCTGGTGTTCACCACATGGCCACTGACTGTTGGTGTTCACCACAAGACCACTGACAGCTGGTGTTCACCACAAGGCCACTGACTGCTGGTGTTCACCACAAGGCCACTGACAGCTGGTGTTCACCACAAGGCCACTGACAGTTGGTGTTCACCACAAGGCCACTGACAGCTGGTGTTCACCACATGGCCACTGACAGCTGGTGTTCACCACAAGGCCACTGACAGCTGGTGTTCACCACAAGGCCACTGACAGCTGGTGTTCACCACAAGGCCACTGACAGCTGGTGTTCACCACAAGGCCACTGACAGCTGTTGTTCACCACAAGGCCACTGACAGCTGGTGTTCACCACAAGGCCACTGACTGCTGGTGTTCACCACAAGGCCACTGACTGCTGGTGTTCACCACAAGGCCACTGACTGCTGGTGTTCACCACAAGGCCACTGACTGCTGGTGTTCACAAGGCCACTGACTGCTGGTGTTCACCACAAGGCCACTGACTGCTGGTTTGTCTGACAACATGGGGCTAGCACTACATGCCCAGTGTGACTCCCAGCGTGAAGAGTGGTCCTCTGGTCAGTTACTGACCTACACCACCATGCCATGTGTTTGGTTTCTATCTTTGCTTGGTGTTAACACACTTCAGGTGGTTTGTTTTGTTTTTGTTTTTTCATTCGCTGGCTTTGAGCTCAAGCGTAGTCCATACGCGTGCAACTGCTTCTAGTACACTGGACTGATATTTGCTTGTCAGTTTGCTTTCCCTATTACCTGTATCCCTCGCCATCAGACGAACCCCACTCCGACTTCGGAGGTACTTGTAATGTACGTCCCAAAGTCAACATTTTAGTCCAGCTGACTGGTGTAGGGGTTGATCCCGCTACCTCGGCATCAGCACACCGGATGTTTTAGAACAAGCGCTCTTATCCATTCAGTTATGCTGACCTCCCGTCTAAGGTATACGGTGCTATGAATATGGCATGTACAAATTATGTCCACATGACATGGTCGTAGGTTCAGGTGTTTGAAGTGCATGGTCATGAAGCCACCTCTTATAGACGTATTTAGTTGGACGTGCTTGAAAAGCCACTTGTTCCTTCAGTGAGGCGCTGTGGTCGTTTGGAGGTGGCAAGTTCACATCCCCGTGTCACCACACTATAGCTTGTAATTCATGCAGTCTAGTGTGTGTTCTGATCTCTACGCTATTCCTGTATTTCTATAACTGTCATAGACGTGTTTATAGACGGCTTTATAGACTGCCATTGACGGTTATGTTTCGATACCCAGAGAGTCGCCACACTGATGGTTGGCTCGCCATATCAACAGTTTGCGTATACAGGACGAACGGAGCGATGTCCATTACAGCACTGCAGAATTTTGAATCTTAATATGATGATAGAAATGAGGTTTCTGAGAAGAATACTCAACGTATCAAGAAGAGATAAGATCAGAAATTTTAAAAAAATCAGGACTAAGGTGGGGGTTAACGCAGCACTAGCTTTTATTAGAAAGCAGCAAGTCAAATGGTTTGGCCATGCAAGTAGGTTACCATTCAACAGTATACCACAATAAGCAATGATGTACAGACGAGTTGGAAACAGAGGAAGAGGCCGACCACGTAAACGTTGGACGGAGGGAATAACAGTGTCCATGGGAATATCGATATATGAAGCCCATAATCGGGCACCCTCATGAAGTTTATACTTCACCTCGACACCGCAAGGTACAAGAGGAACATGATATGAGATGCGAGTATAATTTTATTTATGTGATCAAACGGCACCCGATGACTCGGGGAGTTTAGTATCCCATCAGCTTTCTTCTTCTCTATCTCGCTTCTTCTTCCTCTCCGTGTTCTTGTCCTCCCTCTCTTACTTCCTTCCTCTTCCTCTACTCCCTTCTTTCTCTCATTCTTCCCTCTTCTTCTCCTCCTTCTTCCTCTCATTCTTCCCTCGTCTTCTTCTCCTCCCCCTCTTAGTCCCTTCCTCTTCTTCTCCCTTCCCTCTCTTACTCCCTTCTTCTTCTCCTCCTCTATCTCACTTCTTCCTTTCATTCTTCCCTCTTCTTCTTATCCTCACTCTCTTACTCCCTTCCTCTCCTTCGCCATTCTTCTTCCTCTCCTCCCTTCTACTTCCTTTCTTTTTCTTCTTCCTCTCCTTCATCTCCCTTCTTCTTCCTCTCCTTCTTCTCCTTCTGCCCTTGATCCCCAGTAAGAGTATTTGTCTACAACCTTCTCACGTCTAGCCATTTTATCTTTCTTTTACTACCCCCTGCAGTTCACACCATCCCTCTCCATGTTATTTATTAGTCTTCCACTCTGTTCTCCGCGTGTTGAGGCAAGAGCCGACATCACAGCACTCGGGACTTTCCCATACGTGCTCCGTCCTCATTTTCAACAGCCAGCGAAGAATAACTAGGTAGTAGAAGAAGAAAGACAATATATAAATGACTAGATGTCTTACATGAACAACGGCTCATTTTTGTGTCCACGAGAGATTAATGTAATAAATGATTAAATGAAGAAAGAAATTAAAGTAATGAATTATGACAATGAACACTGCATGTCTCTGTATCAGCAATATTGTTTAAGCATGCATTTTCTTTCTCTTCTCCTCTCCCCCCTCCCCCCACTCCCCAACTTTGTCAGAAACATCTGCACATCAGCATGTTCACATGACCTCCCGGTTGAGCCTCGAGGATCTCTCAAGGATTTCCCTAGGAGAGGCATACAGAATGAGATCACTGCTTCCGTCTGCATGCTCTAGGAGACAATTAATTAATGAGGTTATTATGCATGGGATAGGTAGGTAGCAAGATGTTCTAGAAACATGCTGGTTTAGCTGTAGAGTGTGTGCTTTGTTTAAATAATCTGGCTAGTTCACTTCCATAACTGTTGCTTCAAGCGGTGACATCTTGCCTAGAGTGATTTGTCCGGTGTGGAGGAGGAGAGAAGGTGGGGAAGAGGTGGAGACGGAGGAGGCGGAAGCAAAAGGGTCGTCGGGAAGAGGAAAGTATGCGAATGGGGTAGAGGAAAGTATACGAATGGGGAAATATAAAGTAGGTGGATGGGGAAATATAAAGTAGGTGGATTGGGAAATATAAAGTAGGTGGATTGGGAAATATAAAGTAGGTGGATGGGGAAATAGAAAGTAGGTGCATGGGGAAATAGAAAGTAGGTGGGTGGGGAAATAGAAAGTAGGTGGATGAGGAAACAGAAAGTAGGTGGATGGGGAAATAGAAAGTAGGTGGATGGGGAAATAGAAAGTAGGTGGGTGGGGAAATAGAAAGTAGGTGGGTGGGGAAATAGAAAGTAGGTGCATGGGGAAATAGAAAGTAGGTGGGTGGGGAAATAGAAAGTAGGTGGATGAGGAAACAGAAAGTAGGTGGATGGGGAAATAGAAAGTAGGTGGATGGGAAGTAGAAAGTGGGCGAATGGGAAATAGAAAGTATGGGAATGGGGAAGTAGAAATAAGGAGAATGGGGGAATAGAAAGTAGGCGAATTGGGAAGTAGAAAAATGGAGAATGGGGAAGAGGAAAGAATGAGTAATCCACGGGGTAAAAGAAACAGAGGAAGCAAAGACCTTAGATACACATGGAAAGGAGAAGCAGCGACAGAAATGAATTATATGGGAATACATGGGCGGAGCTGCTTATATAGGATAGCTAAGGACATGAGGACTTGGGGTGAGTTGTTTGAGGGCATATATCCCCATGGTGGATATAGGGTACAAGAAGAGAGGAGGAGGATGGGAAGTAGAAGAAGGTGAGGGAAGAAGAAGGAAGGAGTAGAGGAGAAAGCTGTTAGAGAAAGGAGGACGAGGGAGAAGAAGAATAAAGAGACACGGCAGAAAGGGAGAAACAAAAGCAACAACAAACAGAGAATGAGGAAGACGTGGAGGCAAAACGAGACAGAAGAAGACGCAAACACTAGAAACTGGAGGAAGAAGAAGTAAACAAAAACAAAACAGTAGAAGAGTAAGAAGCAACAGAAAGAGAAAGCCGAAGAAGAAGCAACAGAAAGAGAAAGCCAAAGAAGAAGCAACAGAAAGAGAAAGCCAAAGAAGAAGAAGCAACAGAAAGAGAAAGCCGAAGAAGAAGCAACAGAAAGAGAAAGCCAAAGAAGAAGAAGCAACAGAAAGAGAAAGCCGAAGAAGAAGCAACAGAAAGAGAAAGCCAAAGAAGAAGAAGCAACAGAAAGAGAAAGCAAAAGCAACAGAAAGAGAAAGCAGAAAAAGAGACAACACACGGCAGCAGTAGCAGAAGAAGAGGAGGCAGCGGGTGATGTTCACATCCAGAAACAGGTCCCCTTAACCAGCCAGCGACCTCAGATCTACAACTATTGTTACGTCTGCCGCTGGAACCATCCTGCGCTGCCTGACAAAAGAGCGGGAATGTTAAAAATAAATCAAGCTGAAATCAGAGGATTACAAAAAAAGTGTGCTATGGCCCAAGCAAAGAGAAAAGTCTACACCGACGGTTCCCAAATGGTACGCGGGATTACAGGATTGCGATACAATTCAAAGACAGCCACACGGATTGTGAGATATGTTCCAGATAATGTGTCAACAACAAATATAAACAAACTGATTTTATTTGCGCTGTTCATCGATTTTATGTGTCGAAGTAGGAACCTGCGATGAGTCTTGATGTGATAGCGTGACTACTTTTTGCAGGCCTGTCTGCGAGGAGGAACTGGTGGCTTGTCTTTACCTCACTTAGTGAGACGACGAACGCAAGCGTTAAAGCCTGATGCATGCTGGGTGCAATATGTGTGCCCTAAGGCACTGGAAATTGGCAAAGAGTTGGTCTATTAATCGCTGCGCTGGTAACATTTCAAATAAAATATATTGAACTGCGATAAAGCTGTAAAGGCACTCCTCCGAATAACGGTCCCAAATTATTTATTGTCAAAAGTATCCCAAACACGGCCTCATTAGGTGATTATGCTCGTTCCGGGGCGATATGCTGATTCAGGGACGATATATACAGTCATTGAGTGTTTGGTGGACTGCTAGACCGATCCATGGATGCAATAAATGTTTTCTGGGCCCAGAGGACCCTCACTGTCGTCAGAGTGTATATCTATATCTTATAAGTACGTATTTCCACATATAACTGATAGGTATACACTCCGACGACAGTGAGGGCCCTCCGTGGCCCAGGAAACATTTATTGCATTTATCGATCGGTCTAGCAGTCCAAACACTTAATAACTGTACATAATAAAATAACCACACAAAATTATTTAATGTATGCATGTATTTCCACATATAACTGTCAAAATATTATTTGTGCGTATTTCGATTTTTTTCAGTTCTATATTTTAATTCGTAGTGTTTCAATTTTTTTTTTTAGTATGTCACCCAATGAGACCCTATAAGGGATACTTATGACAATAAATAATTTGGGGCCGTTATTCGTAGAGTGCCGCTGTAAATTACTATGAATGCATGAAAATAAATGAAGCGAATATCGTCAGTTGAACGTAAAGAAAGACAGGGTGACAGGCTGAAGTAAAAGATACCATTTAACACTACAAGATGCATTGGGTATATGGTGCCAACTCCAAATTTTGATACCAGTCGACACTGGATGGGTTAATGTGGTCAATACATCGGCTACTTTAACTTTCCATAAAATGTCCTGGCATGCGTTGTTAGGCTGGGGCGACGTGGTCGGTGACAACAACAACATGCCCATGTCCAGGGGGATTTCAGCACAAGAGCTCCGAGTCGGCAGGCGAGGGTCATAGTTACTGCACCACCCGGTATTTTGTGGAGTTCGGCATGGCTGAATGGATAAGAACGCTCGCTCCTAAACTTCATGTCTGCTGATGCCGAGTAGCGGGTTCAACCTCTAATTCGGTCAGTCGGACTAAAATGTTGACTTATTGTCCTTGACTTGGGGACATAAATTACAAGTAGCTCAGAAGTCGAAGTGGGTTCGCCTGATAGTTTGCGAGGGACACTGGTAATAATTAAAGTTAGCTTACATGTAAAAATAAGCCCAGCTTGGACGAAAATCATGTTTTTGTAAGCTCATGGAGGCTTTATGACTTGGGGATGTAAATTTCAAATACCTTTGAAGTTGAAGTGGGTTCACTTGATGGCCTGGGACTGGTAATATGGAAAGCTAATACACACTCAACAGTTAGTCCAGTGCACTAGAAGTAGTAGCACGTGTATGGATGACGCTTCAGTTCAAAGCCAGCGAACCAGTCTCTAGCAGTCTCCGTGGCCAAGGTCATCGTTTGACTCGGGTTCCGAAGGTTATGGGTTTGATTCCGGGCTGCGTCCTTCGGTACATGAGTTAAATTTTTCGGAGCCTCCTGTGGGTCGTCGCTAGAGCTACGGAGTTCGCGCTTTGTGCGACGCTTTCCGCGCTGCGGACAGAGGCAAGCCATATGGGATAAAACCCGGTGCAATTAAGTCGACTTTCGACTTTTAAGCGACTTTAAGCCAACGAACGAAAAAAAAAAATTACGAAGGATAGAGAATGTGGTCCAAAAGACGATGTGCTGACTTCTATACGAATATAATTTGGTGGAACTGTGGTAACGCTGTGGACGTGTAAACAATAATTGATTGACTTCTATACGGAAAGTAAGTGTCGCAAAAGATGTAAAAATGACGAACGGGATACAGGGGGGAAAAAACGGTACTGAAAAAGTGCAGTTTAAGAATCACTGTTCTAGGCTAGCGGTACAGCACCCGTGTCAGCTTGCAGATTGTTCCTTGGCAGAAATGCCAGGGTCTGTGTGACATTTTAGATCTTTAGAGTCTGTTTAGTTCGCTGGCCCCGTCATTGGTTTTGTCTTACGCCTGCAGGAAGGTATTCCCGAATAAAAATAAGACACGGGTGAGTCAGCTGGGGCGGGCTGCCGTTACGTGTGATGAACAAAGAGGGCTAGGAAGGGCATACTGGTGGAGAAATGAAGAGAGAAGGAAAGCTAAATGATTCACTGCCAAACAAACAGTAGGTTTGGACCAAACACCGTGCACAATCAAATGAACAAGTATTATGGTGTAAATTTCCGCTCACTGAGTATTGCAATTATGGAAGATTCTACAAAACAAACCAACAACACGATGGCCCTAGTATGGCGACATGTCGTCCGTCTGTCCAAATGGTCGGTCACAATTGCCGATATATTTTCCTTCGGCATTGAATCGGTTAAAGAGTAGGTGTGGGTCTGAGAGTTTTGAGAATGTTGGAGGAATGAGGATGCATTTAACTAAACAGCCACTAATAAAGCACTTTACAACACAATCTTACTCCCAACTCTACGCTACCAACGCCAAACCTGGACAATGACAGAAAAGGAGAAAAATATCACACCAGAAGCGAGATTCCTGAGAAGAATACTCAATGTATCAACAAGAGAGAAAATCATAAATGAAAAAATCAGGACTAAAGTAGGGGTTATAGCAGTGCTGGATTTTATTAGAAGGCAGCAAGTCAAATAGTTTGGACATGTAAATAGGTTACCAACTAACAGTATACCACAACAAGCAATGATTGAGCGTCTTAATATAAGAGCCGGCCTTATTTTCGGAGAAACACAGAACTTAAGAAAGAAAATCACAAAGAACCAAACAGACAAGGAAGAGAAAAGAACAACAACTGCTTCCATTTATTCCCCTATCATCCTCAATTTCAAGAATCTGTGTCAAGCAACTAGAATACACGGTTGCGTCCTGGAACACTGGCATAGGAAGAAGCACCAGATAGAAAACAGACAGGAGAGTTGGGGCAAGTGCATGTAGTACGCGAAGACTGGGTTGGGGGAGGGAGTGGGGTGTCGGGGGGAGGGGGAGTCTCAGGAGTAACAGAAAGGGAAAAGAGGTCCGTGGGAACCGAGGACCGAAGGTGCCATCTGGCAGCGGGCGAGGAGAACGCCGTACACCGCTTCCCGCCTCATTTTCTGTGCTCTCTACTACATCTTGGCGATGTGACCTTGGCCGTGAACGGTAAAAGGTGTCAGACCTGGAATGTTTAAGTAGTGCGGTAATAGGGACCGACGTGCTACAGGGTGTGCGCGCGCGCGTGTGTGTGTGTGTGTAAGTATGTGTGTGCGCGTGAATATGTGGAGAGAACGAAGCACACACACACACAGAGACAGACAGACAGAGAGAGAGAGAGAGAGAGAGAGAGAGAGAGAGAGAGAGAGAGAGAGAGAGAGAGAGAGAGGAGCATGTGCACATTTAAGAGAATGTGTCGGAGTGCGTTTGTGTAACTGAGACAGATAGTATGTGACATTGAGAGAGACGGTGTGCGTATGTGTTCGAGAAAAAATTATATCTGAAAGACGGAGAGAGAGAGAGAGAGAGAGAGAGAGAGAGAGAGAGAGAGAGAGAGAGAGAGAGAGAGAGGGGGGGTATGAATTTGTTATTGAGAGAGAGAGAGAGAGAGAGAGAGAGAGAGAGAGAGAGAGAGAGAGAGAGAGAGAGAGAGACTGTAAGCATGTGTGAGAGATTGCGTACATGACAGACAGAGACGGCATGTGGGAAACACTGAATGTGCCAGACTGAGTGATAGCCTGTGTGTAAGTGAGGGAGATATGTGTGTGAAAACGATCAGACTGAAAGTGAAAAATTACGTGCGCGAGTGACAGACCACCATACTAATGAAAGAGAGAAACTTGACAGTGGAAGAGAGAGAGAGAGAGAGAGAGAGAGAGAGAGAGAGAGAGAGAGAGAGAGAGAGAGAGAGAGAGAGAGAGAGAGAGAGGAAGGAGACAATGTGTGTGAAAACGATCAGACTTAAAGTGTGAGAAATTACGTGTGCGAGTGACAGACCACCAAACTAATGAAAGAGAGAAACTAGACAGTGGAAGAGAGAGAGAGAGAGAGAGAGAGAGAGAGAGAGAGAGAGAGAGAGAGAGAAGAGAGAGAGAGAGGAGACAATGTGTCTGAAAACGATCAGACTTAAAGTGTGAGAAATTACGTGTGCGAGTGACTGACCACCAAACTAATGAAAGAGAGAAACTAGACAGTGGAAGAGAGAGAGAGAGAGAGAGAGAGAGAGAGAGAGAGAGAGAGAGAGAGAGAGAGAGAGAGAGAGAGAGAGAGAGACACGATCCAGCCAGATTTGTATATACGGCTGTGTGTAACAAACGCCCAACGCACGTGCGTGTAAGGTGAAAGAACGGCAGGCAGAAATAAACACTGCAGTCGGCATAAATGAGATTTACAAAGACACAACGTGAGCGGAAACCAATGGACTTGATCTGATAAATTATATGAAGCAGTGTGCGGGCGCGCGTGCGTGTGTGTACGTCGTTTTACGTAACGGTGTAAAGTGTGTTGTTTTCACACGTGCTATGTCAACCATTAGTGTTCCATTTTTGTGATGTATTGGAACATTTGCGCCCGTATTATATCCAAATCATTTCATGATCATCATCATCAACACCATCATCGGCATCATCACCACCAACATCATCATCATTACCATCAACAACATCGTCAAAAACAACATCAACATCATGATCATCAACAACATCAACATCATCATCATCACCACCATCGACAACCTCATCATCATCATCATCACTACGAACATCATCATCACCAACATCATCATCATGCTCATCAACAACATCATCATCAACAACATCAACATCATCATCATGCTCATCAACAACATCATCATCATCAACAACATCATCATCAACAACATCGTCATGTAGCAGGTCATTTACAGAGCATGACTCCCATCACGATCCGCAGAAAAAAACCTCCATCTCTGGCCAGTTCTCCCGCCACACACACCTTCACGCCCCAGCTGTCTACAGTGTCCTGTGTCCATCTCTGGCCAGTTCTCCCGCCACACACGCCTTCATGCCCCAAATGTCTACAGTGTCCTGTGTCCATCTCTGGCCAGTTCTCCCGCCACACACACCTTCATGCCCCAGATGTCTACAGTGTCCTGTGTCTATCTCTGGCCAGTTCTCCCGCCACACACACCTTCAAGCCCCAGGTGTCTATCGTGTCCTGTGTCCATCTTCCTGCTGGTCAATCCCAGCCTCTTCTACCAGCAACCACGCCTTCCATCCCTGTCCGTTGCCGACCACTGTACCGTTGTGGTCATCTCGGTGCCCCTGGTCCATACAGCAGTACTGATTTACGCTCGGTGTTAAATATTCGAACTTTTTTCTCAACAACTCCGCATGACCGGTCCTCACCTGGACCAATTAAAGGCAATAAAGAAAATGTCAATCAGTGTGAGACCCCCATTAGACTCAACCGAACCCGACGAACGCAGATGAAAAAATATAACCAGTCCAGTATAGGACTATCCCGAAAGACAGCGAAGAAAAGAAAGATAAAAATACATTCTCAAAACACCGGACCTCAATTATACCCGACGCTGTAGAAGCAGGTTGAACGAGGTCGAAGTTTCGTAAATATCGAAAGAAATTATAACCTCTGGATTAGTTTTAATTTCTTTTCATCCCCACAAATTTCCTAATTCTAGGAGAGCTCCTCCTGTCTGTTGCATTCTAACTGTAATGCATGTAACTGTTTCCAGATATGTTCCTGAAAACTGACATGGACATCGAAGTCGACCCAGCATGATATTGGTGCCAGGAAATGATATGGGAGGTAAAGAAGACCCAAGTGATATCGAAAACGTCATCCATCGAGTGCAGATTGCTTTATTAAAGTATTATATATGCCCACCATGCCTGTTGTCTAGATTTTAGCCCTTACCCGTGATGGCTAAAGTCCGATCCACTATGCCAAGATCAGAAGAATTGCAATTCTTTTCCTATGTTTGTAAACATATGTACATCCCCACCCTAAATCGTTCCAGGCAAGTTAGCATTAGAGGCGGGCATCACACAGTTAAGCCACTCCGCCCGATGAGCAGCGCCAGCGACCCTGCATTACCCCACAGACAACCACTCAGAAAATAGCGCAGCGACTTCTGCGCAAGAAGGAAAAAGAAGAAGACACTCGGGGATTCACGTTTCATCCGCCGATTCCCACGCTCGCCGTTTTCTTCCTAACCTTTGACACTCTAGGTAACGACCTTGATCAAATAGTTTCGCGGAAAAGATCACTACACCATCCGGAGAGGCTCTAAATTTCATGGACGTCAAAATAATAGCTTCAAACGCAATAAAAACAGCAGACCGACAGAACTATGATGGTTTCCAATTGCTGCACAACAGGATCGTTGATGAAGCTGGTGTAAGCAAGCATACCACATACTATCTTTTTATATTGATTTTTTTTTTTTTTTTTTTTGGGGGGGGGGGGGGGTGTTTGTTCTGTTGATGAAGATTTCTGACGAAACGGCCGCCTGTTAATTAGTTGCATATCCTTTACAGGACGTAGTAGTCAACCCCAGTATTTTCCGGCTGTTTGCATATCCTTTACAGGAGATCGCTGTCAACATCAGCATCTTTCAGTTGATTGTTGATTTCTTGGCAAGATTACGCTCAGTAGTTTGCCATTGCTTTCTGAGCGACCTGCTCACATACCCCGTAAGTTACCGACGCGGAGAGAACCGCTACTGATTCTCGAGCACGTCACATTACTCACGAGAGTATAGGGATTACGGAGAAAGTCGAATAATACCTACACCAGGGAGGTCGGCTGTTATATTACCTTAATGTCGTTTTCGTGTTATGTCTGTCTGTCTGTATGTACGTACGTATGTATGTAGTACGTACGTATGTATGTAGTACGTATGTACGTACGTATGTATGTATGTATGTATGTATGTATGTATGTATGTATGTATGTATGTATGTATGTATGTATGTGTGTGTGTGTATGTATGTATGTATGTATGCATGTATGCATGTATGTGTGTGTATGTGTGTGCGTGCGGGCGCGCGAGTGTCCGCCCCGATGAAGGCTTGTCGCCGCAACGCCCTTTGTTTTTCTAACGGAGTTTCGTAAAGCCGACCTACGTTTGGCGGTTCATTTTTTGACTACGGCTACAGGGCGAGTTAGCGACATCAACGGACCCCTGCCCTGGTCGTGATCATGTGGGAGTCCGGACACAACAGAAGTAAGTACACAAAACTGGAAAACCGCGTCCCTCCCTTTGATAGCCTTCCCACTTCTATCTTCGGGTGATAGGAGTAATTTACGTTCTTTTTATGTGTGCGTCCATATACTTTTAATACTGTCTTGGAATGGAGTGGGTCAGATTGGACGAGGGGGATAATTCTGAGCGTGTGGAGGCTGGGTCGAACACAGGACTGTGCTGGTCGCATAGTAATCCTGCTACTACTGGGACTGAAACTGGGGCCACTGTAGGTAAGAAAGGGTGCTGATTAATGGACGGGCGGACAGATGGACGGATAGGCAGACAGACAGACAGACAGACAAGACAGACAGACAGACAGACAGACAGACAGATCATCATATGACAACGCATCACGGTTTCACATCACACAACATGGCTGCAGTTTTTTTTTTTTACCTTCACACACAACACTACATTTTTACCATGACACAGTATGTCCCCTATCACATATAATACTTGTTCCCATTAACATATAACACTATAGTTTCCTTATAACATATAACACTTCAGTTTCCCGGACACATATAACAGTACAGTTTGCCTGTGACATATAATTCTATAGGTTCCTTATCACAACACCATAATTTCCCTATAAACAATAACACTATAGTTTCCTTATAACATATAAGACTAGTTTCCCTATAATAAGATAACACTATGGGTTCCTTATAACATATAACACTAGTTGTCCTATGACACATACAACGCTACAGTTTCCCAATGACACTACACTACAGTTTGTCTGTAACATATAACTATAGGTTCCATATCACAACACCATAATTTCCCTATAACATACAACACAACAGTTTCCCTATGATACATACAACACTACAATTTCACTCCGACCCACAACGCTATCTTTCGGCGGTGCTGACACAATATAGGCTACCCGATAAATTACCTTCACTACCCTGACACTAAATGAAATATTCACTATCACATACAGAATTACCAATTAAGACAAATTTAGAAGCAGTCTGCACTTCGGTCCTCTTCTTTAAATTCAGACAAAACGCCAGGGAAAGCTACTTTGAAGCATACAGAAATATGTGGGCTGTATCCTTATCATCATCATCAAGTGCTATCAGGCAGCTGTAATAAGAAACAAAACCCTATGTGTTGCGTGTTAATAGAAACCCGCATACAGGCGTCTTCCAGCCCACCTCCTGTTGTTGTCTACCCGCATGCAGCGTTGCCTTCCACTTGCACGATTCTCCTCCTCCCAATCCTCCAGTACATCCTTTACCATGTAGCTGAGTCTCTGTACTTGTGTGGTTTGACAGCGTGGCGCGGTAAACATCAGTGGTCAAACTTACCGAGAACCGAGGCCAGATCTTTGTGGCTACACATTACCACATGAGCGGAAGGCAAGGGACATGATGATGATTAGAAGTAAACCTGCGTGTCCTGGCATGCCGGATGATCAGCGATAGAACTTAGCAAGAACTGAGGTGAGATCTTTGTCGCGGCTTATTATCGCGTATGTGCAAGGCAAGGCACGGGATGATGATGATGACGATGATGATGATGATGATGATGATGATAGAACCAGTGCGTCCCCCGGGAAGGTTAACCCGGTCAACAAATGCCCGCAGAAGTCGGATGTGTCGGCCTAACGGCGCAAGAACGCAGCTCTGCTGTAAACAGGCACAACGCAGTCACATCCGGAAAAAAAAAATCCGGATGAACGCAGAAGAAGAAGAAGAAGAAGAAGAACCAGTGCGTCCTAGCACAAAAACGCAACTAATAGTCCGAATGGTGGATTTCAGCATAAACCACTGCCTATACATGTATCCACAACGTATCTTCTTAGGCATATCCATGGAGCAACTCATTATGCAACACTGGTGTGTTGTTGTTGTTTCCCCATAACATTTCACGACACCCAGTTTGGACTGGGTGATAACAAAACAAAAATAACAAAAATTCTTTAAAGTTTTTTTTTACAAGCTTCTTGTTTTTAAAGGGGTTTAAAATAAAAGCACGACCTCCGTTGCTCCAGCGACGACTCCCGGGAAAATGCAATCGTGGACCGAATGATGGAGATCGAAGGCGAACTCATTACCTTCGAAGAGCGAGGCAGGAAGCTGAACCACTTAACCACCGCCACAAATATATCAAGGGAAAAAAAGAGTTAATATAGCGTGGGCCCGTATAGGTCGCCGTGGCCAACAGGTTTACCGTGTTTAAACATTTCTCTGGAGCCCGCGGGGTTGTGGGTTCTTTACACACACTCGGTCCTTGGACTTACATGTTAACTTCTCGTCCTTGACTTGGGTTAAACAATTATGAGTACCTCAGAAGACGGAGTGGGTTCACCAAGGGGCACTGGTAATAAGGACAGCTAATCCTCACACAAAACCACGCGTGTGGACAACGCTGAACTCAAAGCAAGCGAATGCAGCAACAAACATAACATTTCCCCATGGGACCATTCTATTCCACTTCCTTGGGTGTCTATTCGGTCATGCGTCGAAGTGCACTTATTCCTGCAGCGAGGCGCAGTCGTCATTTGGAGGTGAGTTTTCAATCTCGGTCGGTAACTCTAGTTTTCAATTGTTATGTTGTCTAGTGCGTCATCTAGTCTACTTCCCTCTTCTCACTTCTATGAGCGCCAAACAATGCTATGTATGTTTATTTATGAACTATTCCACATCCACCACTCTGCGGGAAAGTTTTACGCTTTGAGTTGGGGTGTGTAGGGAGAGAAAGGGGAGAGAGATGTATAGGGAGAGAGTGCAAAAGAGCCATGAGTTGGTGTGTGAGAGTGAGACGGAGAGAGCGATGAGTTGGGGTGTGAGAGAGGTTGGGGGACGAGCGATGAGTTGAGGTGTGTTGAGAGCGAAAGAGAGAGTCAGAAAGATAGAAAGAGGGCAAGAGAGAAAGAGGGCAAGAGAGATAGCGAGAGAGACGAGTTGGGGTGTGAGAAAGGGAGACAGCGACGAGTTGTGTGTATAGAGCGACAGAGAGAGAGAGAAAGAGAGAGAGGAAGAGACAGCGGAGGAAGAGACAGCGGAGGAAAAGAGTGAAAGAGAACGAGAGAGAAAGATACGGAAACTGGGCTGTCCGTCCCGCCATGTCGCGCCCTGAGCTCAACAGGGATCTGTCAGTGGGAGGCATGGCAGCCATGTTTTACATGGCACACAGACACGCTAAGGGATGGGTGACATCAGGAAGCGGGCGGAGCGGCAAGTGGGCTATGTAGGGTGGGAGCGGTCTGATGCAGCAGTAGCAGCTGCTGCAGCTCACAAAGAAATCCTGGGGTATCACCACTGGACGCCGGAGACATCGTGGGTAGGGGGAGTTTAGGGGTGGTGTCCCCCCACTAACGGGTTGAAGGGGGAATTGGGGGTAGAGAGTGTGGGAGTGCCTTATTGAGTGGTCGGATGAGCATACTGTACATGCAAGAAGAAACAAGACAGGATGTGGATGCATGGAGGATGGAGAAATAATGTAAGAGAGGGATTGGAAGCAGCAATTATATATGTATGCAGACATGTTAATTAAATATAAGAAGTAAATATCTGGATGGTTTGATCGCATGGCGTAATCGAGACAAGAACACGGAGCTGATCCGCAACAATGATGATAGTGTGAGATGGCGAAATATGACTGCCCACGCTTAACGGTATGGCACGTGATATGAATTAAGCAAAGATCACGTTGGAGTAGAGGTTAGGAGGTTATATTGACAATAGCGTACTGGCAGTTGGGCTTAGGTTTGAAAGACCTCGAGTCACGACGGTAGAAAGACTGGCCTGTCCACCTATGCCTCCTGGCACTGCACTCAGGTCTAAAATAACATGATGGTCGTATTACTTCACATGCAGGTTCGTGATCAGGGGGCGTGATGTGAATGAAGCATTTCTGCGTCCGGTATAAGGTAATTCCAGTAATGAATGTCTGAGTCAGGAAGTTGACAAACAACGGACTGGGATTGATGAGTTAATTTATCCTGCAATTAGGAGCTGAATGTAAGTTGATCAGCTACACTTTATCTGGTTAACATATTTATAGGATGTTAACTCTTTCAGCCCCACGGACTCTTTAGTTCCAGCGACGACCCTCCTTTAGTCTCCGACACAATGGCACACGTGAATGACGGAGACCGGATTCGAACCTACAACCTTCGGAGCGCACCCGGCTTAACATCGCCACGGAGACCCATCCACAGAGAAGACATACTCCTCCGGCCAGTCTTCAAACCGCCATCACAACTACAGCACAGCGGGGTCTCAGCGTTATACTCATGCTTCCGCGGAAGTTACTCCACCGTAGCAGCCTGCTGCCACTGAGTTTTTGCAGACAAGGCAAAAAAAAAAAAAAATACCAGGCTGAGATTCCTGGGCTGGGTAGTGGGGATGGGAAAGTGGTTCCCACATGCCACATGGTGCCTGGGACTTGGTGCTAGTAGCGACAGTGGCTTTACGCTAGTTGCTGGAAGGGGGGAGCACAGACAGGGAGATGGGAAATTGGGGAAACAAAGAGAGTGGAATTCTGCAGCCGACTTTCAGGAAAGAACGCTGATGATGGTGTAATATTGCTGATTTTTATAAAATAACGTTGATGTTAGTGTAATATTGATGTTCGCAAAAGAACGTTGTTGATGTTAAGTGTAACGTTGATTTTCACAAAAGACCTTTTTGTTGTAGTTGTTAGTGTAATGTTGCCTTTCACAAAACAACGGTGTTTTTAGTGTAATTTTGACGTTCACAAAAGAACGTTGATGTTAGTGGATTTGGGGTTAGTGCAATGTTGATGTTAGTGGATTTGGGGTTAGTGCAATGTTGATGTTAGTGGATTTGGGGTTAGTGCAATGTTGATGTTAGTGGATTTGGGGTTAGTGCAATGTTGATGTTAGTGGATTTGGGGTTAGTGCAATGTTGATGTTAGTGGATTTGGGGTTAGTGCAATGTTGATGTTAGTGGATTTGGGGTTAGTGCAATGTTGATGTTAGTGGATTTGGGGTTAGTGCAATGTTGATGTTAGTGGATTTGGGGTTAGTGCAATGTTGATGTTAGTGGATTTGAGGTTAGTGCAATGTTGATGTTAGTGGATTTGGGGTTAGTGCAATGTTGATGTTAGTGGATTTGGGGTTAGTGCAATGTTGATGTTAGTGGATTTGGGGTTAGTGCAATGTTGATGTTAGTGGATTTGGGGTTAGTGCAATGTTGATGTTAGTGGATTTGGGGTTAGTGCAATGTTGATGTTAGTGGATTTGGGGTTAGTGCAATGTTGATGTTAGTGGATTTGGGGTTAGTGCAATGTTGATGTTAGTGGATTTGGGGTTAGTGCAATGTTGATGTTAGTGGATTTGGGGTTAGTGCAATGTTGATGTTAGTGGATTTGGGGTTAGTGCAATGTTGATGCTAGTGGATTTGGGGTTAGTGCAATGTTGATGTTAGTGGATTTGGGGTTAGTGCAATGTTGATGTTAGTGGATTTGGGGTTAGTGCAATGTTGATGTTAGTGGATTTGGGGTTAGTGCAATGTTGATGTTAGTGGATTTGGGGTTAGTGCAATGTTGATGTTTACAAGAAGATTCATGTTAGTATACTGCTGATGTTCACAAAAGAAAATCGATGAAGGTGTAATTCTGTTAACTTTTTACAAAATAACCAGATGATGCTAATTAGTGTAATGTCGAATGTCTAAACATAACACTAATAATGTTACTGTAATGTCGATTTTCATAACAAAATATTTATTATGTTACAGTAATGTCGTTGCTTTTCACACACAAAATTTATGACAGTGTAATGTCGCTGATTTTCACACAAGATAATTAATGATGTCAGTTTAATATTATTGATTTTCACACAAGATATTTAATGATGTCAGTGTAATATTGATTTTCACAATTGAACATTAGTAAGCTTTGAGATGTATTAGACATATGGTACTAATCCCATATGTCTATATATAATTAAGTCTATCAATCCTCCCCACACACCGTCTTCAGTCCATCCTCCACACACCGTCCATCCATCCCACACGTCTCCCACATACCGTCCGTCCACCCCCCCCCCCACACACACACACATCGTCCGCCCATCCATCCATACACACCCCCACTCCCACACCACAAACCGCCCAAACATTCACCCATACAACACCCGTCTATCCACACATACAAAGTTCACCGTCCATCTATTTAACCTCACACCGTCCACATGCCTGTTGATGAAACTGACCTAATCACATCACCCGCTCTCCTCAATTCATTCAGCCCAGCGATCTTTGAAAATAAGCTAGCAGTTGAAGCGACAATCCCACTTTTTCGCGTTTTGCCACAACACAATAGCAAAGTTAAGTATAAGAACAAAGACCTAATTTAACCAGCAAGATGAAGAGACAAGTTATCTTACTCACTGGTACTCAGGTACGACTAAGCATCTGGTTCTGTAGTGGTGACAACGGCAATTAAAACCAATCTCTTTAGCTAGTACACGAGGGAGGCAGTGTTTGTACAATCAGCAATGTTTGTACAGACAACATAATGGCAGGAGAATGCCGGGTGGTGACCTTGGGTGTGAGCAGAGATTCTCTCAGATATATCTTCTATCCACGGCTGTGTGCAGCTCGTGGGTCTGCATGTTTTAGCTTTGTTATCACCAGACACGGGGTGAGTAACACAGAAGCTTTCTACCGCCGGGTATCGGGTCACATCATTTACACTAGCGTAGAAAAATAGGTGTGGAAGAGAGGGAGTGATGGAGAGTATGGTGAGAGAAGGACTGAGTGAGGTTCAGATGCGGAGGGGGAAGGATGGAAGGAAGGTGTGGTGAGGATGGATAAAGAGAGGCTCAAAATCTCAAAATCTCAAGAGGGGTGATAGATGAGACATCGAGAGAGAAAGAGAGAGAGAGAGAGAGAGAGAGAGAGAGAGAGAGAGAGAGAGAGAGAGAGAGAGAGAGAGAGAGAGATTGAAATAAGGGGTGGAGAAACAAAATAGTCGAGTCGCTTAAAAGTGGACAGAGTCGACTTCATTGCACCGGGTTTTTATCCCATATGGCTCCGACTCTTTCCGCAGCGCGGAAAGAGTCGCATAAAGCACGGACTCCGTAGCTCTAGCGAAAACCCACGGGAGTCTCCGAAAATTTTCACTCGTAAACCGAAGGGCGCGGCCCGGAATCGAACCAACAGCCTTCGGAGCCTGAGTTAAACGGGGATAAATAAACAAACAAAAAACGAAAGACAACGAAACGGAACTTTAAACAAAAATAAACAGGAAAAGGCGAAAAGAAAAAAAGTAATGGACCTAGAGAAACAGGGGGCAGGCGAGAGAGAGAGAGAGAGAGAGAGAGAGAGAGAGAGAGAGAGAGAGAGAGAGAGAGAGAGACAGACAGACAGACAGACAGACAGAGACAGACAGACAGAGAGATAGAGAGAGACAGAGAGATAGAGCTGGAGGGAGAGTGAGTGACAAATAAAGATAAGGAAAAGAGGAAAGCTGAGGCCAGTCTCTCTCTCTCTCTCTCTCTCTCTCTCTCTCTCTCTTAGAGAGGGAAATTATATATATATATATATATATATATATATATATATATATATATATATATATATATATATATACGAGAGAGAGAGAGAGAGAGAGAGAGAGAGAGAGAGAGAGAGAGAGAGAGAGAGAGAGAGAGAGAGAGAGTAAAAAGCTAACCTGATCTGTTACAAACTAGCATTATTGCTGGCCTGGTGCGAGAAGCCGTGAGTGCCTCGAAGAGATCCCGTTGTCGTGCATAGATATGAAGGATATTAAACTTGACATAGTGCAGCCACACAACGCACAATTGGATCTGACACCTCTAATACTGTTCTTGCTATCGTCTAAAAGACAGAAGCCGATAAGGGGAGACAAAGACAAGGTTGAAGACAGAAAGACAAATATAGTGGTCTAGAGACCGCTAGAGCTAGATCTACAGATCGAGAGAGAGAGAGAGAGAGAGAGAGAGAGAGAGAGAGAGAGAGAGAGAGAGGGAGGGAGGGAGGGAGAAGGATGGTGGGTGAACCAAGAAAGCTAGAGAAAGGGTAAATCGTGATAACTAGATTGAGGGGGGAGAGAAAGAGAGAGAGAAAGCTCTTGGGAGGGAATGGTAGAGAGGGGTATTATCTAGACAGCCGTGAAAGCTAGAGAGAAGGTGAATCTATCGCGGGGGAGACCCCAGAAAAGGTACAGAGAGAGCATAGAGGTAGGAGGAAATCTAGAAAGAAAGAGCAAGATTGAGAGAGGCAAAATCTAGAGAGTGAGGGAGAAAGATTGAGAGAGAGAGAGAGAGGGGGGGGGGGGGGGTGGACTACAACCCAGATTATACAGACAGTCAAGTAATACTAAACAGCAGATGTCTGCTATAGTCTGATGTCACCTCGTGCACGGGGATCTCGTCATCACGATCACTTTCAAACATGCCACACGTCAGACGTATAAAGATGTCCGCTCTTGACACTCAAACCATCATCAATCACACATCCTCAACCACGCTTACCGTATCAAACACGATAGGTGCCCGTGGCCGTGCTCCGTTCATCATGAGACATGACGTCCAAAAACGGTTTGCCCCCCGGGGCATCGGGCTGGAGTATGCTGGCAATGACATACCTAAATCTTGTGGAGGAAACATGGCCGGCCTTGGCCTAACCCCGGCCAGCCGGCGTGTGCTGTGTTCATTCACGATCGGTTTATATCCCAAAAATGCATCACCGTAGCTGTGAAGCTAGGAGTACCGTCTTGCACAACACACCGATTTTTGAGTTTGGTGAAGGAATGCAGAAGTCTACAATACAGTCCCCGTGGAGATGGCCATTGGTAAGAGTCCCTGCCTAGAGATGGTACACTGGTAAGAGTCTCAACACCAACATCCCTGCCTAGAGATTGTACACTGGTAAGAGTCTCAACACCAACATCCCTGCCTAGAGATGGTACACTGGTAAGGGTCTCAACACCAACATCCCTGCCTAGAGATGGTACACTGGTAAGAGTCTCAACACCAACATCCCTGCCGAGAGATGGTGGTACACTGGTAAGAGTCTCAACACCAACATCCCTGCCTAGAGATGGTAAACTGGTAAGAGTCTCAACACCAACATCCCTGTCTAGAGATGGTACACGGGTAAGAGTCACAACACCAACATCCCTGCCTAGAGATGGTACACTGGTAAGAGTCTCAACACCAACATCCCTGCCTAGAGGTGGTACACTGGTAAGAGTCTCAACACCAACATCCCTGCCTAGAGGTGGTACACTGGTAAGAGTCTCAACACCAACATCCCTGTCTAGAGATGGTAAACTGGTAAGAGTCTCAACACCAACATCCCTGCCTAGAGATGGTACACGGGTAAGAGTCACAACACCAACATCCCTGCCTAGAGATGGTACACTGGTAACAGTCTCAACACCAACATCCCTGCCTAGAGGTGGTACACTGGTAAGAGTCTCAACACCAACATCCCTGCCTAGAGGTGGTACACTGGTAAGAGTCTCAACACCAACATCACTGCCGAGAGATGCAAGCCTTGTTCAGGGCCTAGACAACCTGAACGCTAATGCGTCGGACTTAAAAGATTTAACACTTAAGTCTTCCATCAAATTAACAACTATCCAAATAACCAGCCAGCCACCCAACTTTACAATTAACCAAACCACCCATCTAATCAACCAAACCATCCATCTAATCAACCATTCATCCAACAAACAAACCAACCATTTAACCAACCAAGCATCCACCCAACCAAGCATCCACCCAACCAACCATCCATCCAATCAACCCACCATCCACCCACTCAACAAACCATCCAACTATCCAACCAACCAAGCATCCATCTATCCACCCAACCAACCATCCATCCAATCATCCAACCAATCACCCAATCAACAAACCATCCAACTATCCAACCAACTAACCTAAGCATCCATCCATCCACCCAACCAACCATCCATCCAATCAACCAACCATTCACCCACTCAACAAACCATCCAACTATCCAACCAACCAACCATCCATCGATCCAACCAACCAATCACACAACTATCCAACCAACCAATCACACAACTATCCATCCATCCACCCAACCAACCACCTAACTATTCAACAAACCAACCATCCACCCAACCAACAACCCAACTATCCACCCAACCAACCAAGTTTATATCTGTGAAGAAGCCTATTAGGGTGTACCCAGGTCATGGTTCATCACAGCGAATATGGAAACACGATGGTCGACAACTTGCTCTGTGTAATATTATGTCATGATGAGTTGAGCTGAGTCATCACAGTACTCGGTAGATTTCGTCATCATCTGCAACAGTCATCGAAGAGTCCCGATACTAATTGCACCAGTAGCAGTCTGATTATATGTCCGCCTGGCCTTTCCTCTGAGTTGTGAGTGTCGGCCAGATCCTCTGTTCACTTGTTCACTCCCTGCACCTCCATTATCTCAAGCCGTGATGATCTACCCATTCTTCTGCACTATACACATGATCCCAAAGGGCCTCGACCACATCTGCTTTATCATGCACCAATACCTCACCAAGTGGTGCAGACCCAACCAATCTGTCCGCCTGCTCGTTCCCCACACCACCAGCATGTCCTTGGGGGGGGGGGGGGGGGGGGGGGGGGGGGGGGAGAAAGAAGAGGACAATCCAACAGATGCTGTATATCAGTGGTTCTCAACCGGTGGGGAATTCCCCCCCCCCCCCACCATCCCCAGGGGGGAATTTTAGGGTTTCCAGGGGGGTAATTAAGATTACTTCAAGATCGCGTTAATACAAAGACCGATTACTTTATATTGTTTTTTTCCTCAATACTTTACGGTTCTGTACTTCTTGCCCTTCTGAAATTCGTTTTATAACGTAAGTATACATGCAGATCACGTTTTATGTAGACGTCTAGACTTGTTCTAGTGTGTGTTATTAAATTTAGCCTTCATTTTACATATACTGTGTAGGTTGATTTATAGGGAGGAGATACGAAAGGGGGGAATGACATTCAGAACATATGGTGAAGGGGGGCATGAGACAAAACAGAGGTTGAGAACCACTGCTCTAAATGTTTGATTGTTCAATGAAAGGAAGTCTGCCAGAATTATGGTTAGCCGACATCGCTTGTATTTCTATCATACACAAGCAAACAAGAAACATGTCCCGTAGCACGAAACTGAGTGGTTATGTGAAGTGATAGCACCATGACACTGTGTTGGCCTGTTTGCTCGGAGGGATAGATAGCCAGTCTACCGCAGCGAATAGCAAGAGCTGGCTTCGAACCAGTGTCTTACCGCGCTGAGGGCATTGTTAGTGTAAGGTTCTAACCGTACAGGTACATCATAGCGCTCGCCATGTTTACACCATAGCGCTCATACAACTCATACTTGGGATGTTGGTTAATCCTAATTTAACGTTTTCATAGACCCAGTGTTTTTATAGGCCATCTTTACTTCAGAGGGAATGCCCTAGTCCTATTTCTTTTAGTCTGGGCGGACTTGTGAAACCTGGTTATCGGTGGAGGGGGAAGGAGAGGAGAAAAGGGGAGCGAGATAGAGAAGGGATAAGGGAAGGGAGAGAGAGAGAGAGAGAGAGAGAGAGAGAGAGAGAGAGAGAGAGAGAGAGAGAGAGAGAGAGAGAGAGAGAAGCGCCGCCTTGAAAGGAATGCGAACAAATGGCAACAGTCCGGCAGGTAAGAGCTACAGTCACTAAGCTATCGCGGCTCAATAGACCCGCCGGACTGATGGGCAGAAAGAAAAGGGAAACACAAGGGAGCGGGTTAATGCTGCAAATGGCAATCAATTTAACATGTTAGCTAAACAAGTGGACAGAGGAGATCAATTCAACACAAGATCCTGCCAGAGACACCAGGTTAACTTCTGAAAAACGAACTCATATATCTGCTCGTGGTTTGACATAACTCTGATAAAGAACCGGCTGTTGAGACAAGGGTTATCGAATTCAGTTGATGTTATGGTGTTGGTTTCATTCATTTAACCCCTTGCGCTTTATATATTAATCTAATCTGTCGGTAATCATTTTAACCCAGCCAGCAAATAACATTAAACCCAACCCACTCTGTCCTAGTTATTGGTTTGTGAATCCTCTTATTTGATTATAGTCCCATGGGATGATTAATCGTCTTAAACGACTTCTCCTATCTGCCATGGGATTATATACACTAGTCTTCTTTATACAACTCGCTGTAATTTGAGAAACAATACAACAGGTCTGCTACCATATTAACAAGTTTAAGTCATAATTGTGACACATCACTACTTCCTATTTTCCGCCATCCATTTTTGTTATAAAAATGAGGGGGATCAAGGAGGCGGAGGTTATAAAATAAATAATATAAGGTATGCAGATGACACAGTATTAGTGGCGGATAATGCAACAGACCTACAACAACTGTTGGACACTGTAGTAACAGAGAGTGCAAAGAAAGGACTTTCCTTGACTATCAAGAAAACAGTAACAATGGTGATATCAAAGAAAATGGTGACATCACAATGTGACATAGAAATAGAAGGTAAAATTCTTAACCAAGTGAATAATTATAAATACCTAGGGGCATTTATAACATTAGATCGAAGATGTACAACAGAGATTAAGAGCAGAATAGGGCAAGCAAAAACCACATTTAAGAAAATGAAGAGTATCTTATGCAAGAAGTCATTATCACTGAATGTAAGAAAAGAGAGTGCTGAAATGCTATATAGAACCAGTTTTTCTGTATGGCTGTGAATCTTGAAATGTAAATGAACAAATTAAGAGGAAATTAGAAGCAACAGAGATATGGTTCCTGAGACGAATGTTGCGAATTTCTTGGATTGCCATAATAACTAACAATGATTGTCTGAAACAGGCTAATGAAACTAGAACAATATATACAAACAACAATAAGAACGAGACAAACATCTTTCTTCGGTCATGTGATGAGAAGAGAGACACTGGAGAACATTGTGACATCTGAAAAGATCGAGGGGAAGAGAGGCAGAGGCAGACCAAGAGAAATGATGCTGGATGGATTGAAACGGTGGCATGGAGGAATATCATCAGCTGAGTTGATCCGGAACACCAAAGACCAAGATCTGTGGAGAGCTATGAGCTCTACGCCAGCTGGCAGGGCACTTGATGATGATGTTGATGATTTTTTATGAGGTCCAAACCTACAGTTTGTTTGGAGCTGAATCTGTTAAACCTGCATCCCGGCTACGAAGGCCGTGGGTTCGAGTCTTGACTCCAACATTCGGTTCAAGGGCGCTATTTTCTCGGAGACTCCTAGGAGTCGTCGCTGGAGCTACGGAACTCGTGCTCTGTGCGACGCTTTCAGCAGACTGTTCAGAAGAAAGAAACCAAACCATATGGGATCAAACCTGCTGCAATGAAGTCGGTCCTCTCGACTTTAAACTCTTAAACTTCCTAAAGTCTCATACATTGGCGTTCAGGTTCTCTGAGTTACAATCGGAATCATTTCATGGCATGAACAAAAACAAACAGAAGTTTATAAAACACACAAACACGCCCTGACCCCAGCAACCTGCTTTGTGTCTGTAATGTGACAAGGCTATCACATATTACAGGCCTGAATGCACGTAGACATGGGTGGCCAGTCATTTCCTCTGTTGGCGGACGACGAATGCAGGTGTCGAGCTCTCGTCCAACCGCGCTCAGGACATTATTAGCGCAGCCCAAAAACATCGTAGCGAGGATAATAGGGTGTATATTTAATGATTATGCAGTCTTTGAAAATATTGCCTGTCCAAGTTTTGTATATACCTATTATGTTGCATGAACTTTACAAAGAGTGAATACAAAACTTCGACCGGCAATATTTTCAAACACTGCATAGTCATTGAAAATACACCTTATATTACAGAATGAGATCAAGCTCTTAACAAGATATTCCTGGGCTTGTGTGGAGACATACACTTGACAACTTAGTAGGGGTTCTTTGTTGCTGCTGCTATAGTTGTTGTTGTTGTTGTTGTTGTTGTTGTTGTTTGTTGCGTTCGCTCGCTTTGAAGCGCAGTCCATACATATGATACAACTTCTAGTGCACTGGACAGCTTTTTGCGCGTGGATTAGCTTTCCCTATTACCAGTGTCCCTCGCCATCAGACGAGTATCTTATGGGGTACTTGTAATTTACGTCCCCAAGCCAGGGACGAGAAGTCAATATTTTAGCCCAAATGACCGATGTAGGGGGTTGAACTCGCCACCTCGGCATCAGCACATGGGAAGTTTAAGAGTAACTGCTCTTATCCATTCGGCCACGCTGACCTCTAACACAGTGGTAACTGGATATCTGGATAGGGGAATAATCCAGCGAAGGCAAAGATAAATACCTAAACAACATGGTTACATGCCATAACCAAGACAAACTAAATCCGATCCAAAAGACTGGTGATTGTGTGAGAGTGGGAACCATGGCCTCCCACGCCTATCGGCATGGCACATGATGATGACGAACTTGTCTAACCTCTTACTCGTTCGCCATAGTTTGTGGCTTTGAGGATAGTGAGCTGCGGGTTGGCAATTCCCCGACATACTGAACGTTCGAAATTCGCGGGAGAAATGGAAGCAGGTGGATTTGCGCCGATTTCGATATGAGACGTCAGTCTTCACAGAAAGCAATGGCAAACTAATGCCAGTAAATTTCCCTAGTAAATCAGAAACAGCCAATAAATTATGGGATTGATTGCAGCATCCTGATAAGGACGAAGAATTTTCTCACTCACGCATCATCAAGTGCCCTGTCAGCTGGCGTAGGCGTTTATGGCTCTCCGCAAATCTTGGTCTTTGGTGTTCTGGGTCAACTCTGCTGATGATATTCCTCCATGCTATCGTCCCAATCCATCCAGCGTCATATCTCTTGCTGCCTTTCTTTCCCCCGATCTTTCCAGTTGTCATGGTGTTCTCCAATGCCTCTCTTCTCATCCTAATGCCATCAGTAGCTGGATGAAAGCCTGGTGTTAACCCGTGGCTGGTTCATGACTGTCCCTACCGGAGGAGGATGTCCTAAGACAGCCATTAACATCAACATCGTTCAATATCTTTGAAATGTGTTTTGCCATGAAGTCTTGGGAAGATAATGTGGTGTTTTCCCCTTGTCTTCCACAGCCACATCGTGGTCTTTAACTTCTGCCTTTGACAGCCATTTCCGACTGTTAGGACAAGTGAGTGCCCTGCTCTGCTCACGTGTAGATAGATTACTGTAGCAACTGCTTGCACAGCAGTCCATATGGGGGTGATTTCTCTCCCTTGTTGACCTAAATACTGCCTGGCGCTGGGAATGCAGACATGGGAGATAGAGAGAAGCGGTGCCATGCCTCTTCATGGGAGATAATCTCCGTCCTTATCTCTCCGTGACGTGAGAATGCAAACATACGACCTACATGAGGACGCCAGCCCACAATACTCTTAAAGTGAACACCCGACACCGCAGGCTACTAAACTCATTACTCACCCTTTCTGTAGCACTCTTTCTTTTCTTCTTCTTCTATTACTATAATATAACCACAACTACCACCCACCTATACTGTTTTTTTTTCCCATATCCTTTTACAGGACATCGCTATCAACACCAGCGCTTTGCTGCTGTTGTTGATGTCTTGGCAAGTTTACGTTCAGTAGTTTGCCATTGTTTCTGAACGACCGGCTTCCATACCAATTCTTTAAAACCCAGCGCGATGCGGTCTGCTGCCAAATTGCGCGCAGCTGTTTCGAACGAGGGTAAGTGGGATTACAAACCGTGTCCATAAAATCTTCACCAGGGAGACCGGCACAACTATACTACTTTTTCCAAATTGTGCTGATCGGATTACTTTCTAAGATCCCAAACATCCTTGTTTTTTCTTGTTCGTTAGTAAAGACTTCCGTGGACATGTTCTTTTGTTGCTGAGTGGTTTTTTCGTTTTCTTTGGTTGAGCTTTCCGGCAATCTGTTGTATTGCTACTACTCAACTACTACATCTGCTACTACTCAACTATTACCACTACTACTACTCAACTACTACCACTACTTCTACTCAACTACTACTCAACTACTACTATTAAACTACTACTACTGTTCAACTACTACTACTTCTACTACTCACTACTGTTACTATTAAACTTCTACTACTGCTACTACTCTACTACTATTCAACTACTACTGCTACCACTCAACTACTACTACTACTACTACTCAACTACTACTGTTGCTACTACTCAAGTACTACTATTCAAATACTATTACTACTTCTACTCATCTACTACTACTACTACTACTACTACTACTACTACTACTACTACTACTACTACTACTACTACTACTACTACTACTCAACTACTATTACTACTCAACTAATACTAAAACTTAATTAATCCTAAGTCTGTAGTAGCAGGAATGTCTAGTTGGTTATGCGTCGAAATACAATTGTTCCTGCAGCGAGGCGCTGTCGCCATTTCGAGGTGACAGGTTCGAATCCCGGTCGGTAACTATAGCTTTAAAATTGTGTGTTGTCTAGTGCGTCCGCTAGTCTCTACTTCTTTCTTCTCCTTCTGTGGGCGTCAAACAATGCCGTTCTCCTGCCGACCCCTGGTCAAGTATTCGATCAAATTCCCTTTGAGGAAGGTGAGGGTCTATTCTAGATTCCAAGAGATCAACTGGCCGCTTAACAGTAAAAAGTAAACCCCTGATTATTCTGTTGATAAGCAAATACTCTAACCTCTACGCCACGAAGATCCCTGGTGGCAAGCTAAGAGCTTGTAATCAATCTTGTAGCGACAGTAAGCTGGCAGAGAGCGGCCACAGAAAGCTAACTGTAAACTACAACAACAAAGAACCGTGTGTGCCCAGACAGGGAATGCCATAGCATTGTTGTGAAGGTAGGCTGACACAGTAAGCGCCTTCCACTCCCAACAATGCAGGTTCCACCCTAGGAGTCGAGGAAGAAAAACAATACCTACTGTGCATGAATGTACAATGAATGCTTTGGGAATAAAGAAGAAAAGATAGGCAAACAAGACAATAGATTTAACCTGTTACACCCAAACAACTCACCATGTGTTACTGGGTATTCTCTATTACTCTCCCTCTCAGTCTCTCCCCTTTCTTTCTCTCACACACTCTTCTACTATGTTGTCTGACTCTCGTCTTCTCTCTCTCTCTCTCTCTCTCTCTCTCTCTCTCTCTCTCTCTCTCTCTCTCTCTCTCTCTCTCTCTCTCTCTCTCTCTCTCTCTCTCTCTGTACACCCAGACAGCGTCCAGTCACAGAACAACACTTGATATTCCATGACATATCAGCGCTGAAAGAAAACCCAGCAAAAATACCTAATTTCTGATTCTTCCCCGCGCGGCTAATACCTACCAAATTGTCCCATTCCAATACTGGCGCATGCAAGCAGCCGCCAAATCCTAGGACTACCAACTGAATGACAAACAGGTCTAGGATAGTCACTTAAGTGAGACGCTCCATCTGAAATGTCAAAAGTCTGCAAGCACAAAATGACACCAGATTATCCCCAGGCTCATCTGGTCGAGTTCCACCCACAGCAAATGTCATATTATTTATCTTCCCTTGCGTAGAGAGGCACGATCTGGAACAAAACCTTGGCGTGCTTTAGTGAAGGATCTACCATCATTTGACTGGTCCCGGTTCTCCCGGGGAGGCTAGCCCACGCAAAGATTGTCGGATGTGTCGACCGAACAGCGGAAATGGTACAGTTTTACTGTAAACAGGCACGACGCAATTACGCCCAAAACTACACATACATAAATACACATATCGGCCGAAGAGACAAAAATAATGTGACTGGTCGAGACAGACTTTCTGTGTCTGTGCTTAGTTTACATATTTGCGTACCCCCCCCCCCCCTTTTTTTTTTTAAACGCAGCTAAACATGTGTTGTAGGAGTGTCCAACATACGCAGAACAGAAACAGTATTTTGACCTACACCCGCTCCATTTGTGGACGAACACTATGAGGATGCCAACAAGCTTAAGTTGACTGCTGCTTGGTTGCGTGTATTTATATAGACATCGGAGGGTGAACGAAGAAGAAGAATTATCCAAAAACGCATACGCAAAATCAATACCTGCGAGATGAGATGTCCGAGAAGAGCTTAACATCTAGCCATCCGCAACCTAGTAAGAAATTATGTTATTGGACAGTGGGATCAACACTTTGTGCCATATATACTGAAAAGAAGACCAAATGGCTCGGCCCTCTTGTTAGAATGCAACGCCGGCAGTTACCAGATCTGACACGAGAACAAGATGACGCCCGAGAATGAAAATAGGATTGACAACGTCAAAGACATAGTACAACCTCACAGAATGACACTATCCAGTGCCACACATCGGGTGCTGGAACGTCAACTATTCCTCCCCACGACGCTTGACATAGAAAAACTGAAGAAGATGATGACATATTTGCCAGTGTTTGCAGTTCACGTAACAACTGCCTTGGAATCTAAGAGTTAATACAGCGGACAGTGCTGGTATGTGTATGAACGACGGCTGCAAAGGGCTGTGTAATCTGCTTCCTTTAGAATGATCTTAAGTTAAGTTAGTTGCATATCCTTTACGGACGTAGTAGTTAACCCCAGTAATTTTTGACTGTTCTTGATTCCTGGGCAAGTTTACGTTCAGTAGTTTGCCATTGCTTTCTGAACAACAGTTTCATTTTTTTTTTAAAAACACCGCAACTGTTTGGAACGCGATATGCGGGATTACGAACTGCGTCCGTAACCTCTTCATCACGGAGAGGGCTTAGCATGATCTAGAAAGTGATAAATAAAACAAGCCAGGAATGTTGACAAAGAAGGTGCGCGGGAAAACCCCAGGCAGAACCATTCTGGATTAAGGTTAAAGTGCACGGCCTTCTACACACGCCAACGAGAGATGCATGATATACTGATGCTGGATTTCTCCCTCTGTTGTGTCTCCACCTTGTAGCAGTACAGGGGCTTGAATGTTCCAACAACCAAGAGCAATCAATGCCGACTGTAGCACAGCCACTGGCAGGGTCTCCCATGTCGGATAAATGGTCGGGACCAAACTATGTGATATACAAACCTGAGGCCTTGTAGTATTGGTAGACTGGGGACAGTCAAAGAAAGGCACACCCGAAAAAATGCTCCTGGAAGTCGGTTGTATTGGGCTAAAGGTTTGACGACACCGTGCAATGTAATTTGCTTTATGGTGTCAAATCAAAATTCCGTGCCCATAGAATAAAACGACAACTAGAAGAAAAGATACAGTCTCCATTAGAAAATCACAGTAAGTAACTAACGATTACTTGTACACGCCTTGAGGTGTGCTGGGCAAATGGTGGTGCTTCGTATAGTCCATACAGTGTGACGTTGGTGATCGATCATGTCTGTCCACAGTCTTCTGTCTCATGTACTGCCAATCTTCTTGTAGTCCTTGTCGTGTGGCGTCGGTGATCATGTCTGTCCACAATAGATTGCGCAACCACATGTATACAAAATTCAAGATTGGTGACCCAGCCATGTACACACGTGGTTTGGCGTCGCAGACAGCAGAGCACATACTCCAGGACTGCCCAAACTACAACATATCCAGGCAAACCTTCTGGCCTAGAGAGACAACAGTGGAAGATGAACTATATGGACCGCTGAGTGAACTAAACAAGACTGTTAGATTCATACAAGAGACAACATTGCAGTTATAGACATATTTCAAGCGAACGAAAGAAGAAGATGTTTGTCCACAGCCTTCTGTCTCGTGTACTGCCAATGTTCTTCCATGTCGTGTGGCGTTGGTGATCATGTCTGTCCACAACCTTCTGTCTCGTGTACTGCCAATGTTCTAAAAGTCCATGTCGTGTGGCGTTGGTGATCACATCTGCTCACAGCCTTGCATACTGCCAACCACTTCTGACACGAATGTTCCTCCATGCTATGCTGTGAAACTGTTCAGCATCTTCTCATCTGTTCTCCCCCTGTCTCTCCTTCACGTCTATTCTCCCGCTGTTATAACGTATTATAGTTTTCCTCTTCTCATGACATGCCCAAAGACCCAAAGAATGTGCACTGTCCGCGGCTAACCAGTTCTCGTAGTGAGTTAACTTCTTTCACAATATTTTTATTACTCTTTCTATCCGCCGACGGTGACCACTTGGTTTTATTTTTAAAGCTGCATATCCTTACAGGACGTTGCAGTCAACACCAGCATTTTTCAGCTGTTGTTGATGTTCTTGACAAGTTTATGCTCAGTAGTTTGCCACTGCTTTCTGAGCAACCGGCTCACATACCCCGTAAGTAACCAACGCGACGCGATCCGCTGTCGAATCTCGCACAGCTGTGTTCCTCTTGTGGGTATACGGATAAAGTCGTTAATCCCTTCGCCAGGGAGACCAGCTTCGTTTTGTATAAAACCACAAAAAGATAGTCAGTCGCACTTCCAACTTCACAGCACAGGCTCGCCCAATTATGCTCATGTCAACAACAAATAATAAAGGGGAAGGGGAATCTGTTCATCCGTGTCTTCAAGCCTACAAACTGTGATAGCGCTATATCACAGACTCATATCAACAAACTACTTTGGGATAATTGTTGACGTTACGACAACCTGATGACTGCCACCAGACAGGCAATGTTACTGTTAAATAAATAACATCACAAAGTCGATGAGACAAAACATACAAGCAGGCCCCAATGTCAACTGCAGGACAATGACAAGCACGATGTCACAGCCGGCTTGAGTGAAATGTTGACATGATCTACCCAGTGGAAATCTACATGTATGTGGCACTCTGGCCCCACTGCCCAGAAGAGAATATAAACATGGGAATAACCGAAATCACAAGGTGTCCGAAAACTTCCAGTGGTTGGCAAAATTCTTCAACTCTTAACGAGTACAGTTAGAATGGGAAGTCTTGGCAGGGTACTGGCCATCACACCACATCTGCCTGCTGACCCGATGAGCGAGGGGATTGTTATTTTGTGTTTTATTTGACCTGGCTCCCCATGTCGACCCAATCTATAATGGGTACCTGGAAATGTCTAGCGAAATAAAGGCGGCCGGCGTGATACTGCCATTTAGCCACTCCAGTAGCCCGAGTGGCCTATACAAATATGAGACCAACACCATATGCCCATGGCGCTTGAAGGCGTGGAGAAAGGACCCATCCCTGGCTTTTCCTGGTTCACCATATACTCAACACTCCTACACTCGCCTGCCCTTCTGTTAAGTGACAGGTTCGATGCTCAGTCGGGTGGACAGGAAGTTTAAAAATGGACCTGGGCTGCCACGTGGACCCAGCCTAAAACGGTTACCGTAATATGCTTGGGAAGTAAAGGCGACCGGGGTGATACTGACCATATAGCCACCCGAGTGCCCCACCCCGAGTGACGTATAAACATATGGGGGTCGCACCATATACCTACTACGCGTCATGACGTGAATAAGGATCCTTTGCTTTTTACTTAAAACTGCTTGAGTATCACAGCCTGGCATTCTGAGATAAGATAGTGCCACATTCTTGTTCACATTTTTATTTTCTCTTCGTTGGTCTCATTTTTTTCGTCTTGTCATTCTTCCTATCCTGTTCTTATGCCTTAATGTAGTCACTGGAGGGTCTTCTCTCTGATTATATGTTGTGTTTTGTGTATGTATTTATTTGCTCGTGAAGGCTTGTCGCCGCAACGTCCTGTGTTTTTCGTAATTCTGTTCTGTAAAGCTCATTACTTTGGGTTATTTTATGTTGTTTACTTAAAACCAGAGCCTGGACGCATGATCTAGACACGCTGTAGGGACGGCAACTAAACCACGCCACATTCCCTATCACCTGTTGATAGCAGGAGCACACCGACTGACACCGACTGGCCTGCCTGCTCCTCGCACACTTGTTGCTACCATCTGTCCAGTCTGACCCTGACAAACGTTTCCCCAGCCACTGTGAATGGTCTTCTCATTAAAGACTGACCTCAGTTTGACGTCCAGCTAACAATGGAAGGCCTCAGAGGTGGCCGTGAGAAGATTGACCAGTAAACTGGTTGAATGGACAAAGAGAGGCAGCTTGATGGACGGACAGATGGGCGCGTGATGATTGGATTAAGTCTTTTCTGTTCCTGTCAGTTGTTACTTAACAGATCTAATTAATCTGTGTCCAAGACAGGAACCTGTTATGGGTCAGTGGTATGACACGGCCATCACATTTTGAATTGTATATAAGCAATGACTTAAAAATTACTATCACATCTCATTCCTCTTGGACCTTGCGGTGTCGATGTGAACTATAAACAGCGGGAAAGTGCCCGCTTATAGGCTTCATGTATCGAGATTCCCAAGATTACTATGCCCAGTCATAAGGTGAAATGTTAGTTAGTTGCATATCCTTTACAGGACGAAGCAGTCAACTCCAGCATTTTTGGCTGTTTGTGACCTATAGCACGTTTACGCTCAGTAGTTGCCATTGCTTTCTGAGCGACTAGCACGCATACCATATCCATAAATATCAACGCAAGGCGGTCTGCTGCCAAATCTTCCGCAGCTGTTTCGAACGCGGTATGCGGCATTACGAACTATGTCCGTAGACGCCTACGCCACGGAGCAGGCTGAAATGTAACAGAGGAAAATGAGCTTGTAAGAAGACGGTGTTTGAGAGCATTACACTAAGAGTTTCTACCATTAGTGAATGTGATGATGATGGTGATGATGATAATGATGAAAATATGATGACGAGCCGGCTGCCAGAAGAGTATGATTTCAAAACTCTCACAATGAATTACAACTTTAAAAAACAAAAACAAGTTTGTTGCATATCCTTTATACAGAACGTCGCTGTCAATCCTAGCAATGTTTGGCTATTTGTGATTTTTGGCATGTTTATGTTCAGTAGTTTATCATTGCTTTCTAACCGACCGATCCTCATTGCTATAGTATAAAAACAAACGCAAGGTGGTCTGCTGCCAAATTGCCCGCAGTTGTGTTTCGAAAGTGGGCACTCTGGAATCATATAGCTTTGCGTTGATTTTGATGGTACGAGGCGTTAGTCGTTTAAAAATCCCAATGAACGTTAGACTGCCTAACACATCACACATATCAAATGAATGCCGAGGCTGATTGCAGCGTACTGTTAAGAACATGCAAATCACTTTAAAATTGTTGAACAAGGTGTATTGGAGACTCAAAACAGTCGACCTTCAGTGCGGACATGGC
Organism: Cepaea nemoralis; assembly: GCA_014155875.1. NCBI lineage: Eukaryota > Metazoa > Mollusca > Gastropoda > Stylommatophora > Helicidae > Cepaea > Cepaea nemoralis. The sequence goes on from JACEFZ010019902.1 coordinate 155,012, forward strand.
ACATGATGATGATGATAACATACGCCCACGATAGGCTATCACCTGCTATACATTTTAGGCGTCGCCATGTAGGGGATTTCCCCTATCAAAGGCGAAGGTATGGCACCTCCTTCCCCAAGCTAACCAGTCCTATAAATGGGAAATCAACAGGTGTGTCTGCTCAAGAAGTCCGGTCGACTGGGCGACACACAAACACACACCTTGTACTGTCCAAGGTCAGATGTCCTGCTGCAACCACTGGCGTGGGAATCCAGCACCCGGTTCATTCATGACCAGGGTATTGTGGTTCAGATCTAGGCTACCCACGCCTTGTGAACTTCCTGGCTTCAATCTGTCCCCAATGGTCGCCAGTAACGGAATCTCAAGATTATAATGACCTGGTTCTCAGAGGGACCGGACCGTCTTCCGGCTGTTCATTTTAGATTAAAGAGGGGTGTAGAAGGCTGTCCCTTTCTCTCCCACCCTTCTTTCACCCTATTTTATTCAAGAAACGTATTTGTGAATGAATGACCCCGAACCTTGCCGTGAATGAATAACCCTGAACCTTGCCAATACATCCATTGATGACAGCCTTATCTTCTGGCTCTAGTTGTGGCTTGGCATCTTCACACGCCCCTCGTCTATCCTGTTTTTTCCCCCTCGTTCTCTCGCTTTGAATTCAAGCGTAGTCCGTAAACGTGCTACTACTTTTAGTGCTCTGGGCTGATTTGTGAGTGTGGATTAGCTGTCCCTTTTGCCATCAGGCGAACCCACTTCATCTTCAGAGGTACTTTTAATTTACGTCCCCAAGTCAAAGATGAGAAGTCAACATTTTAGTCAAACTGACCGATACAATGGTCGTCATTATATTCCTTCTATGTAAGTTAACTCTTTCTCTTAAAGGACGTGTGCTTTTCTCCATTTTTGGTGCATGGTTTCTGTCTCTTTAAATGTTTATATCTAGCTGAAATTTAAAGTTTATTCTTTGGGCACATTATGAGTCGAAATAAACTAGAACACCTAATAACAACTGGTTTGATCGATAGGGAAAAGCACAAAAGGAAGGCAAAGAAGTAAATATATGGATGGCTTCACCACACGGAATGGTCGAGACAAGAACTCAGAGCTGATCCACGACTCTGGTGATCGTGTAAGTTGGCGAATAATTTCCGCTTACGCTTATCAGGCATGGCACATGATGAATGAATAAAGTTAGCTGCATATCTTTTACAGGTCGTCGCAGTCAACCCCAGCATTTTTGATTGTTCGGGATTTCTTGGCAAATTAGCTCCGTGGCGATGGGTTTACAGACGTTGTTCGTAATCCCGTATACCTGCGTTCGAAATACAGCTGTGGGCGATTTGGCAGCAGACCGCCTTACGTTGGCTTTTATGAAAAGGTATAGGTGCCGGTCGTTCAGACGGCAAGGACAAACTACTGAACATAAACTTGTCCAGGAATCACGAACAGCCAAAAAATGCTGGTGTTGACTGCTACGTCCTGTAAAGGATATTCAACAAACTTTTCTTTTACAATCTGCCATTGCTTTCTGAACGACCGGCACTCATAACATTGTATGAAAATACCAACGCAAGACGGTCTGCTGCCAAATCGCCCGCAGATGTGTTTCGAATGCGGTATGCGGGAATACAAACTGCCTGAGTAACACCTTCGCCACAGATTCGCATGAATAACGGTTTCGTTAAATGAAGTGGCACATGATGGTGCGTGACAAGTTTAACAGAGCAGAGACAGACGTGTGATGGCTGAGTGGACAGCCAGCGATAATGATGACATAAAGAGCTTTATGATTGACATGTGAGAGGTGACTTAAGAAAGGAGACGCTCATAGGGGAACCCACTGCACGTAAATACATCAAGACGACCGGTATAGCCGCGTAAAGGGAGAATCGGCGTCAGGGGTTATGTAGCAGACAGAAAATGGAGTACCTTTTTCGGGAATTGAAGAGCTTCTGTACTATCATTCGGGAGACCAGGGTTCGAATCCTAGGTGAAAACACGGAGAAGAGAATTTGAGGAGGTGAGTAATATGTGCGAGCACATGGAGGGAGCTGCATGAGAGAGCAAATATATATATTGCAGCTCGGCGTTGAGTAGCTTTAGGCCTACACTTAGAAGAAGAAGAAGAAGAAGAAGAAGAAGAAGAAGAAGAAGAAGAAGAAGAAGAAGAAGAAGAAGAAGAAGAAGAAGAAAAACTATCTGCGCCATGTCCCTTGACCGGGTTTCATTCTGTTATCACTTATTGCTGTCTCCTCTTGCCTGTCGTCTCCCGATAGAGCATAAACCGTTAACCAACTGGGGATCGGTATGGTTGAATGGATAAGAACGCTCGCCCTGAATATATAGATGAAATACCATACAAAAAGTAGGATTGGACCAAATCTAAAATGGATGGCGGAAACAAGATACAAGACGAGTCTCAAACCAAAAACGAACCGACTTCCAGTCCACCTGTTGACAGGCCAACAGAAACACCCAGCTGCCATGCCATGGTGCTCTATCGCTTACATTGTTTACGCGCCCTGACCCCTTACAGATGGTGGGACCTTGAAAGGGAACACAAACGGACGCGTGATTATGACAAGTCTGTCAGTGGTAGCAAACAAATCTGACAGCCAGAGTCGGGAAGACTGAGATGGGGAGACTGCAACAAACGCAGTAACTCGAGACTTCCATTCATGAACATGTATTATGCAGCAACGTAAAGGGCGCCGGCAAACGGAGTCTCAATTCCCCGACATATCGACTTGAGGTATGTATATGTGCGGACGATCTGGAAGCATTTATTGCGTTTATTTCGACGGCATGGGTGTCGGTTGTTCAGAAAGCAATGGCAAATTACTGAACGTAAAATTGTCTAGTACATCTCTAAAGGCCATATATGCTGGGCATGACTGTAACAGATTGCCTGTCAACCCCGTGGTCACGTGATCGAATTCCTATCCAGACGTTTCTGTTGACCTGACCAGGACTGCCAGGTCGACCCTGCCTACACGGGGTACCAGGAAATACTCTGGGAAGTAGAAGCGGCCGGTGTGATTCTGACGATATCAGTTTTTTTTTAAATCGGGTCATGGTGTTAAAGCCCTGGTAATCCCTCCCTCCCTCGTTCCATCCACACACCCACCCGTCTGTCGGTTTCTCTCTCTCTCTCTCTCTCTCTCTCTCTCTCGCTCTCTCTCTTTCTCTCTCACACACACACACACATACACAGACTGCGAGCGAGATAAAGACACACACACATACAGAGAGAGACAGAGAGACAGAGAGAGACAGAGAGAGAGACAGAGAGATGTACTCTACGAAAGCAAAAATAAAAATAGTTTGACTCTGTTATGAACTGATGTGCCCAGCTGTTATTTTAGTCGACACCAAAACACTTGTTAAGAAATGCTTTATGTGGCAGCCCGGAGAACTGACGACAGATTGTGATATTAATTGATAGCATTCCTGGTGATTTTTGAGAATGTGAGAAGAAGTCTTACAGAAGCAACGAAAACAGACCTGCTGGAATTAATTAACAAGCGATAAGCCATGTGTGTGCCACATTAAAGGACATGACACTCATAAAACAGAGCAAAAGAAAAACCTCCTGAAGCAGTGCCAGATATTGGCCTGTGGTGCGATAGGGCAATCACATTTTGTAGGCCGAAATGCACGGAGAAATAGATGTATAGTTCCAACCCTAAGTAAGGACGTGAATTATTTTGTCGGGGGGCAAAAAGAAAATCCTAACCTGCACAGTTCCCGGCGGCTACAATAGCCAGGCGGCCTTCATTCCTCAAGCTCAAGGGACACCCCCCCCCCCTCCCCCCAGCCACAGACCGCAAGGTAATATGTTGGCAGTAAATGACAGTTTGATGACAGTCTTTCCATTACTTAGAGAGACGACGAACGCAGGCTTCCAACGCCCGTCCGGCCGCTGTCATGACATCAGCGCAGCTCCCTATTAACTTCGTGAACGAGCCCCGCTATGACACTCTTATACAAACAAACAAATAAAAAGGGTTTACAGGGTTGAAAAGGTGAGAGGATCGACTGTATTGCACCAGGTTTATCCCATATGGTTCGGTCGTTTTCCACATGGCGGTCTGCCGAAAGCGTCGCACAAAGCACCAACTGCGTAGCTCCAGCGACGACCGCTACTAATGAAGACACAGACGTCAGCGCAGCCGAGAGGTTATCTGGCTCGAGCTTCCAATTTTTGATCGATGTTTCTTCTTCTTCGTCTTCGTTCATCCTGAGTTTTTTTTTTTTCGGACGTGATTGCGTTGTGCCTGTTTACAGCAGAGCTGCGTTCTTGCGCCGTTAGGCCGACACATCCGACTTCTGCGGGCATTTGTTGACCGGGTTAACCTTCCCGGGTGACCGATGTTTGAGGGATAGTGCATTCATTTCAAACACCTGTCATTTTGATTTTTTTACGTTGACTTTTCGTTCAGAAAGCAATGGCGAACTATTAAAGGTAAAACTGCATAGAAAACAACTGGGGTTGCTCGCAGCGTCCTGCAAAGGGCATCCAATTGTACTGTTATGTCTAGAGTACAAAGAGACAGCACATAAATTAGAAGTGGACAATGAGTAAGGGAGGGAGAAGCGGGCTGGTTCTGCCTTTCACACTGACAATGTCACGTTGCGCACCCAATTTTGCTGCGGATGTCCCATGGAGTCATGGGTTTGATATTTACTCGGTGATTGACTGCGGGCTGGCTTCCTAATGAGGGAAGATTGCATCCACTGGCGCCAGAGCAAAGGCCATCCAAGTTATGTGACCTTTCCTCTTCTTCCTTTTCAAACCGCTGCTCATCACTGCTGTCAGAGTGATGGACGGCATGCAAGTGTGCATAAAATACATACAATTGTAACAAACCGCTACAGCGTGGTATATTTTTTTTTCCTGCACAATGGAAAACAACTTTAGGAAAACTACTACTCCTAATTTGTTCCGAAGCAATTTCCTGCAATGGGTTTGTAGTGTGAATGGGCCATCTTATTTAGACCGTTCTGAATGCAAGGAGAAATAGGTGGCCAATATTTCCTTTATTTTAGCAAGCGACGAGTTCGTGTCAGTGTCAACTGTTGCAGAATCCTTCAAATCGGTGAAATAGCATGAGAAATAGATTAACAGGCTCTGATCCACAAACACATATGTTAGATACATATCATTTTACAGGACGTTGCAATGAACATCACAGAAGATGGGCAGATACTAGAACAAGTAACACGTTTCTGCTGTCATGGACATCTCAATAAACGGGGAGAACAAGTAACAAGTTTTTGACATGTACTAACAGATGATGGCAGAAGTGAAACAGAAATCAAATAGAGAATAGGAATGGTCAAAAATGCTTTCAACATCATGAAATCAGTATTAACATCTAGAGAGAGAGTAACACCGCAGTATGGACTTGGCTGTGACGAGACTCAGACGCTAGCAAGACTACATGAAGAGGGTGGAGGTGGGGAGAGAAAAGAAAGGAGAGAAGAGGAGAAAGGGAGGGGAAGAGGGATGCGAGAGAGAGGAAAGGGGGAAGAAGAAGAGATAAGTCTGGCGATGCACGTCAATGTCCGCATTCGAAGGGAAAAAGGAGATACTATAACCAGTTACTTGTGGAAATAGTGAGCAGAAACACTTTGGGATGACTGCTGCATCGGAGGAGTGACCACGCTTGGGAGTGACCACGCTTGGGAGTGACCACGCTTGGGAATGCCCATTGCGCAGTAACGTCTTTCGATACAGCATAACGTAATTTCTGCTGGGCGAGACGAAGCCCTCAAGGGAGTATTTGGAGTGCCATGACGCCGCGTCTGTTAACCAATAATCAATCTCACCCCAACAGAAATTATCAACCGCGAGAATACCTTTACCTAGTCGACCACGAACAGATGCGCCACCGTAGATAGCTCACACAAAACCAGCAAGAGATGCTTAATGAGATACATACTCGCGCCATCCCCGTGTGTGTACTGTATGAACTACTGGCTCAGCCACATGGGCTGTTTGTTATTCCTGTCCCTGCTGCCCATATGTTCATCCCGCAGTCTGTTCTGGGGCAATTTCCACACAGCAAGTGGCAGACAGAAGATGCACATATTTGCGTCGATTATCCATTAAGCACGTGAAAAGAACCTTGGGCATGAGGATGAATGAGGATGGGGAGCTGGCTTAGGATCAAGGATCTTTTCCTCGGGCCGTGATGATGAGAGAGAGGTTCTTCTGCAAGGGACACTCAACATGATGACCATAATGACTATCAATATGCATGCAGTGCAATGAATAACTTATTGCGTTTTTATTTCTTTATATAGTAGACATTGAAAACCATCACTGCATTCTTGTTTCCTCTTTGTATATGATCGTTCGCTTTGAACTCAAGCGTAGTCCATACACCTGTTATTACTTGCCACTACTGGGAACTCTCTGGACACAGAGTTTTCCATGTGGATTACCTCTCCCTATTACCAGTGTCACTGGCAATGAAGCGAACCCACTCCGACTTCTGAGGTGCTTGTAATTTACGTCCCCATGTCAAGGACGAGAAATCAACATTTGAGTCCAGCTGATAGGTGTAGGGGTTGAATCAGCTACCTCAGCATCAGCACACCGGAAGTTTAAGAGCGACCACGCTTATCTATTCGGCCATGTTCACTTCCATTCTTCTTCTTCTTCTTCTTCTTCTTCTTCTTCTTCTTTTTCACAATCATCATCGTCATCATCATCATCATCATCCGGTGTTATATTGTCATGATCGTCATCATCATCATCATCCGATGTTATACTGTCATCATCGTCATCACCACCATCATCATCTTCCGACGTTATAATGTCCATGTTATGTCTAGTTAGTTAGTCGCGGTTCCAACTTCACGGCAACGGGTCGTTCCCATTATGCTCCGTTCCTGTGCCAGTGAATATCACACAAAATGCTCCTCACTGCCCTATGTGAACAATAGAACAGACAGGAGTATCGGCAAGCCAACAGCCCGCACAGGTACACTGTGCATAATGCCGCCGCCAGAATGCCAACACAAAAGTCCTCCACGAGAAATACAGTTCATTGTCGATGGAAACGGCAGTCACCAGAAAGACTTCATTGACCCGGGTTTTATCCCATATGGCTCGGTCTCTTTCCGCAGGGCGACCCGCCGAAAGCGCCATACAAAGCACGAACTCCATAGCTCCAGCGATGACTCCCAGGAGTCTCCTGAAAAATGCACTCGTGAACCGAAAAGGCAAACCAGTCAATCCAGCAATAGCCGGCCGCCATCGTTCCGAACATGCAGTTCACGCTACAAACTGCGAACAGATGTAAAAGATTCCACACGAAATTCACAGCTCAGTGTCGCACCACGCACTCTCTCAGTAGCAGGGCGACGGAACCATAGCCTCCTTAGTCGCCTCTTACGACGTGCATGGTAGGCAACAGTGTTACTATTCTTCGCTCCCCCGTATGGGCCCCGGCAACACACGGGCGGTCCAAGTCTGGAAACCACAGGTTACAACTGTGATTGAAAGAGTACAGAACAACAAAGAGTACAGAACAAAAGACAGCGGAGTATCTCTTTATATTTTCCGTACTTGTGAGTTCAAGCGCATGAGACCTGGCTAATAAAGACATCTTGTTTAGAGGGTGCCTACTTGGCCATGCGTTGGAGAACAAGTGTTTCCTCATCGAGACACTGTCGAGATTTAATGGCGGCAGGTTCGAATCCCAACTGAGTCACTATAGCTTTCAATTTTTATAGTCATGATGTGCCTCTAATCTCTATTTTTTTTCTCTACCTCTATGAGTATGAATCACTACCCGTGAATGTTTGACTCATTTTACATAAGAAACAACTAACCAACGTATGAAGAATTGTTTAGTATAGAACGACGTGAAGATGGCTTCACAATGAAAGCCATCACAGAAGATACAGTTAAACAAGGTCGTATAGTTTAACCAAGGAAGGGAAAGAAAGAAAAAATACGAGACATGACAAAAACGCACCGGCAGAAGTGTGTTAGAACCTAACGATATTTGAACAGAACACGGGTCATTTCAAACTTAAAGAGATCCGGGTCAAGACTGGCCTGCTCCTGGTCAGGTTTTTCTGCATTTCTCGGGCATACCGTGATGTACCAAAGAAAGAGAGTAAAACGCTGGCATTGACTTAAGGATTAGAAGGCAAACTTGGAAGATGGATTCTCTGCCTATGAGTGTTTGCCTGTCCAACTCTCAGACTTCTAAAACAATTAAGTGAAGTGGAGAATGTTAGGAATGTAGGGCTCGGGGAAACCGTTGAGAAATAAGCTTAGCGGTATTGATTGGCTTTCACAGAAGGAAAAGCAAAGACGTTAGAATGAAAACTAAAAGTCACGAGCACAACGGAATTCAAATGTATGACAACCAAATGACAATAGCACCCACGTCAGTAAATCACAGTTACCACGGGGTATTAGAGCCCACACCAGTCGATCACAGTTACCACGGGGTGTGAGCGCACACTCCAGTCGATCACGCATTTACCACGGTATTATGGTGCCTAGGCCACTCGATCACGCAGTTACCAGGCTATTAATATTATGATCCCTAAGCCAGTCGATCACGCAGTTACCACAGGGTATGAGTGCCCATGTCAATCGATCACGCAGTTACCACGGTATTATGGTGCCTAGGCCACTCGATCACGCAGTTACCAGGCTATTATGGTCCCTGCGCCAGTCGATCACGCAGTTACCACAGGGTATGAGCGGCCAGGTCATACCACAGGGTATGAGCGGCCAGGTCAATCGATCACGCAGTTACCAGGTTATTATGGTCCTTACTCCAGTCGATCACGCAGTTACCACAGGGTATGAGCGGCGACATCAGTCGATCACGCAGTTACCACAGGGTATGGCGCCCACATCAGTCGATCACGCAGTTACCACGGTATTGTGGTGCCTAGGCCACTCGATCACGCAGTTACCAGGCTATTATGGACCCTACGCCAGTCGATCACGCAGTTACCACAGGGTATGAGCGGCCATGTCAATCGATCATGCAGTTACCACAGGGTATGGCGCCCACATCAGTCGATCACGCAGTTACCACGGGGTGCTATGAGTCCCTTCGGCAGTGGGAGACGCATTTGAAAATAAAGACCCTTCATTTCAGAAGTCCAACTGTGTGTGTGCCAAGAACTGATTTTCGGGTGTTTTTATTTTTAATGTTGCATGTTCATTACAGGGCTTAGCGATCAACCCGAAGTTTATTTTCTAAGCGATGTTTCCTAACAGTAGTTTGTCATTGCTTTCTGAACGAGAAGACCGTTTAAGTTCCACTTAAAACCGGTGTAGGTCATCAACGCACCGGAAGTTTGAAAGCTAGAGCCTTATCCTTTCGGCCAAGCTGATGTCTCTTTAGGTATTAAGTATTCTTTTGCGTATCTCCGCCAGTCACGTGCCGTGGGGGATATACTTCCAACAAATAAGATCGACTGTCCAAACAGAGATAAGCCAGAAGCAGTTAGCGTTCGTTGGACGCAACGTGCCGAAAACTTCACACATGCGGGGGTCATAATTTTACCCTCGCTAGTGCATCGGCTGTCGGGCCCATGACCCTAGAGTCAGATTCCATTAGGGGTGGGATTTTCTTTTCACGAAATTGCTTCTGGGTGGACCCGGTTTCATAAAAGGAGTTACAAGAAAAGTGCTACAGAAGGTAAGGTGGCCGGCGTGCAAATCAGCCAGTATATGGATACGTGGCGCCACGAAGAGGTGCACCAAGGTGTGTGACAACTGGTTTTGGTCTTGGGATCTCAGTTACTCTTTTGTATCAGGTAATTGACATGTAAACTATAATGATGAATGACACCTAAACGATGACGATGAATGACACTTCAATGATAATGATGAATGATATTTAAACGTCAGCATGTTGTCACGTGTCTCCTTCTCTGTCCGCGATATTCTCAATTTTCTTCACAACACCCGCACCTCAGCTTTCCCTCAACCAGCACACCTCTTCGACGTTCCATTACTCTTTATCTAGTATTGGTATCCATACAGATGAACAGGTCATAGTCAGTCAGCCGGATTATGCACCACGGGTAATATATTTTAAAATATTACCTTTATAACCACGCTTTCTGAAGGAAATAAAACAAACTTGGAGAGAAATTATTCCTACACTTTCAACTATATCACAAATCACAGAAGAAGGGACAACCTAGGTAGCAAACATAGGAAAAGACCTCAAGCTCTTAATGAGCTACTGCGTTAAACTCATTCTATCCAATACCGTCATTCATTTACCTCATTCAGACTTAGGCAATTAATTCTTTAAAGTGACAACTGCCGGCGACAGAGAACGAGATGAAGATACAACTGTCTTGCTACTGCAAACAAACAAATACCCACATACCCACACACAGATGGAGCGAGAGAGCGATAACCAGGGGAAAGGCATCACCTGCGGCGCCGTACACGGTAATTTGCACCTGCAGTGGTTGATGAGGTTTGCAGACTCACCTGAAGTGTAGGATAGATTTATAGACATCTGGCGTGGCGGTGATGACGGCCGTGGCCGCCTGTCCGCGCGCTGACAGCTGTACACACACGCGCGCATATGTAGGTTCTGTTTACTGGGATGTTTGATGGGTTTTTATACGTGTCTTCTTCTTCCTTCTTCTTAATGTTCTTGTATTTGTTTCTTCTTCTTCTGCTTCTTCTTCTTCTTCTTCCTCTTCTTCTTCTTCTCCTCCTCCTCGTGTATGTTGTTAAAAAAGAGTATACCAAATACAAAAACAAAGCTAAGGGCAGAAAGGGATATAACAGAAAATATCAAAATGTAAAATCAATAGTGAAAGAAAAACGTCGAAATAAGGTGTAAAAAAGTGCAATACATTAATGAACATTGAAAGAAAGAAAGAAAGAAAGAATGAAAGAAAGAAAGAATGAAAGAAAGAAAGAATACCACGAATAGCAGATGGGCTGACCGACAGACAGACACAATGGAGGATAGAAGGAAAAGAAAGACAAAGAAAGGAAGAACACGGCCTTAATAAACACAATTTTAAATGTGCGAAAGAACAAATAATATACAACATCAACAATGACGTCTATTGGCAACAGGGGGCATAATAGGAAACAAGGGCGACAAACACGTCTACTCACATGCTCAAAGCTGCAGCCTTTGTCACAAAACAGATCACTGCCTCCCTCGTTAGAAAACGTCTGTAAATAGTCAGAAATAACACTTTGAGTGGATTAATATCACACTAGCAATATAATAAGTAAAATAACACTAATTGTAAGAGGGTCAGCAAGGCCGAATGGATATGAGCGGTAGCTCTAAATTTCCAAGGGAAAGACAAGTGTTGGAGATCCGTTGCAGGCGATCTTCACTGACGGCACCTGATTAACTGATACCGACAGTGGATACTTTGACCCACACCATCGCAGTTAATTTCAGATAGTTATTATTTCAACCCATGAAGCAGGCGGTTGTTGTTTTTTTTAACCTACATTGTCATATTTTCATTAATTCTTATATTCCAGATAGTTATCTTCTTCCTTCTCGGCATCAGCACACCGGATTAAGTGCCATGGGATGCTTAATCGTCTTAAGCGACTTCCGGTATCTGCCACTGGCTTAAATACAGTAGTTTTACCTATGCAACATTTTCACTCATTTGATATATAATACAAATGTGCTACATAATAACAACTTTTAAGTCATAACTGTCACACAATCCTACTTCCCATTTTCCGCCTCCATTTTAGATTTGGTCCCAAACCCTACTTTTTGTATGGTATTTCATCTATATATTCAGGGCGAGCGTTCTTATCCATTCGACCACGCCGATCCCCAGTTGGTTAACGGTTTATGCTCTATCGGGAGACGACAGGCAACAGGAGACATCTTAATTTAAGCAATAACTGATAACAGAATGAAACCCGGAGAACGGGAAGGAACACGCCGATGAGGAAGACAGGGAGCAGGAAAGGGATGAAGGAACTCCCGTGTAACTGACAATCTGGACAGGCAGATGATATACCGCGTCTGTACTGTCATCTTGAGCGCATCAATCACCTTCCCCGGCGGGCACGATTAGCGGGATTCAGGAGGATGTCAAGGTCACGGGGCATCTCAAAGTTGTTATGACCGTGGCGTAGTGGGTTTTTATTTTTTTTGCGCTGGCTCGTTTTGAAATCAAGCGTAGTCCATACATGTGCTACTGCTTCTGTAACTGAACTGTTTGTTGCGTGGCGATTAACTTTCTCTATTACCAGTGTCTCTCGCCATCAGGAAACCCACTCTGACTTCAGAAGTACTTGTAATTTACGCAGCTAAGTCAATATTTTAGTCCAACAGGAGTGTAGGGGTTGAACCCGCTACCTTGGCATCAGCACGCCGGATGTTTAAGAACGAGCGCTCTAATCATTCGGCCATGCTGACCTCTAATTACTTATTGAAAGTAATTATGTGAAACCTGTAGAGTTAATGTGTAATGTACTGAGTAAACTTGCTATTTAATCACAAACTGTCAACACATGCTGTGGTTGACTGCAACGTCCTGTAAAGGACACACAATTAACTGTAAGAAGACAAGCATGGTTGCAGGAGTTTTACAGCTAAAGTTGTCTAGGAGATGGAGTAGTCAGCTAACGTTAACCCGCCTTATTCGCCTGCTACGACACACATGCAGGTTACAGTGCTTACGTCAGTTGTTCCCATTATGGACCGCAGTAAAACAGAACGAGATTATTCTAGAAATCTTACAGTAATACATGTAAGAAGTGCCCAATTCCATATATCAGCTAGGGTTCACATACAATTTTGCCCTATTCGTGTATTGAGCAAGAGTTGAAGCCAGTACATGCAATGGGCAGTAATGTGCTCATATCGTAAATTGGGCAGTTTCGCGAATTGGATGCCACGCGCGCGCGCACACACACACACACACACACACACACACACGTACACACACTCACGCTAAGATACAAACGAGCGCAAGAATGCGTCCATTCAGCCATCCATCCACCCACCCACCCAGCGCAGCCTTCTATCATTCCATCCATCCATCCTTCCCTGCATGGATCAATCCCCTTTTTATCCATCCATCCCTCCACACTGCTTATCCATCCATCCACACACACAAGCATGAGCGCGCGCCCACTCATACAAACATACACACACATTCATCTGCGCGTGCGTACGTACGCACGTACTCAGACACGCGATCTCTAGCGTTAAGAACCTAAATCAAGAATTGAACGAAGCGCCCTAAATGCAAATGACATGTTTCTTCACCCTCACAAACTATGTTCAAGCAACTACTGACACTAAGTTAGTATCTTGGCATTAGCGCAGCCAGCAAGGCCCGGGGTTGGTCTAATTGCCACGTTTCAACATCCCTGCTTTGTGTGCCGAGCGTGTCGACATGATTCCTGCTGGCATCTTCAGCTATGTTGGTACGGCGTAAAAGTTAACTGTATGTAAATGAACAAGTTAGGAATAACATGGAATCAACAGAGATGTGATTGCTAAGACGAATTTTGTGAATTCCCTGCCAGAGTAACTAACGATTGCCCGAAAGAGGCTAATGAAACTAGAACATTATATACAACAATATGAAAGAGAAAACAGCTTTCTTTAGTCATGTGATGAGAAGAGAGGCATTGGAGAACATTGTGACGACTGGAAAGATTGGGGGGAAAACAGGCAGAGGCCGACCAAGAGAAATGATGCTGGATGGATTGAGACGGTGGGATGAAGGAATATCAGCAGCAAAGTTGATTCACAACACCAAAGGCTGAGATCTGTACAGAGACATGAACTCCTAAGCCAGCTTGAATAGCACTTAAAGATGATGATGATGTCGTTTACAGGATGTTGCAATCAACTCCAGCATCTGTTGGCTGAGTGTGATTTACTAGGCAATTTGAATGCAGTAGTTTACCGTTCTTTCTGGACGGCCGATGCCTCATACCATTTAAATCAACGTAAAACGGTCTGCTTACAAATCGCCTGCGGGTAATTTCGAACCCTGGACTAGGATGGCGTCAGCCCTTTGAAATGATGCGCGGGTTGTCACTTACTGTTGCTGTTGTTGTTCTTACTTTTCTCTGCTGTTTCTGCTTCTTCCTCTGTAGCTTTCACACTAGTCTGCTCCATACACAAGGAGATGCTAGATATTGCTCTAACGATATTGCACTTGACAAGTTTTTCTAACCTCAACACCTCGACTAATAAAGAGACACTGCAGAAAATATACCTAATCTTGTAAAAAGCAGCTATGCCTGGACTATTCAATTCAACATTTCACATAACTTTTTTAACACACCTTCCATTTGCTGTTATGTTGAGCTGAGTTGAGCTAAGAACCGACATCACAGCATTCAGGACAATCCCATACGCGCTCCGTTCCCTAGTTCAATAGACAGGGAAGAGTCCTACTATTAATCGTTCCCAACGCTATCTGATTGAAAGTTTTCCTGGTCTTCTCTCAGTTTTGAGATTCTTCCAGAACCCCTGTTGATCGCCCGCAATATCATTCTTTCCACATACGGGTTCTCAATCTGTTCCCCAGCCTTCTCCACGTGGTCCCACAGGCTGTTAATAAAGTACCCAAACAAATACATTGACTTGTTTCAGACTAGTTCCATTCATTTTGATGTTGCATTTGGGAAGATTTTTTTTCTTTGTAACTACCACTACTTCTTGGTTTAATTTATCTTTGTCAGCAGTGGTGAGAAAAAGAGTTCCTGAGAGCTATATTATTGAGTCAATCCTGATGTATGGAAGCGAATCATGGACAATTATCAGACAAGTGAGTATTGTGTAGAGGCTGTGGAGATGTGGTTTTATAGAAGAATGATGAGAACACCGTTGACGGATAGAAAGAGCAATGAGAACAACTTGAAAGAGGTTAACTCACAAAGAGAACTAACTGGTTACTCACATCAGATGAGGGAAATTCTCATTCTTTGGGCATTTTATTAGAAGAGAAAAACTGACGTATTTCGTCACAGTGGGAAAGATGGAGGGGCAGACAGGCAGGGGAAGAACAAGAGAGAAGATCTTGGACAGTTCGACATCATGGCATGGAGAACCAAATGATTGGCAACACAAGCGAGAGGCTGCGGATAGTCATCATCACCAACGCCACACGTCATAGGCTACAAGAAATGGGAAGTACTATTGAAAAGGGAAGTACTATTTTTTTCTATTTTTATGTTATTCAGACTTAAATTCTTTGTGCCGACTTTCTAACTCACTGTAATTTACAAGGAGTTAAAGAGTTGAGATGTGGTCACTGTTCGCCGTGCGACGAGTTGCCCGGTACAAAATGAGTTAATGCAACGGCTCAGATTCACGCGCCCTTACGTGTGCCAACCAATCGTCATGGACCGACAGTACAGATAAACATCTGCAGGCACCTGTTAGTGGATGGCGGACATATGGAGGTGCCCATTATTTATGAGATGCTCACCTACAAACACACACGATCAAAGCTTTCTGGTGTCGACTTATTTCTGTCTTTTTATTATTGCCAATTAATACAATAAACGCAGTTCTCTCTCTCTCTCTCTCTCTCTCTCTCTCTCTCTCTCTCTCTCTCTCTCTCTCTCTCTCTCTCCCCTCTCTCTCTCTCTCATTCTCTGACTCACTCTCTCCCTGACTCTCCCCCTCAATCTCACTCAATCTCTCTTTCCATCTCTGCCTCCCCCTTTCTCTCCCTCTCCCCCTCTTTCTCAATCCCTCTTCCTCTCACTCACTCTCTTTTCTTCTCTCCTTCACACTCTCTTATGTATGTGTGGTTGTATGTGTGGGTGGTTGGGTGTGTGGAATGGGGATGTGTAGGTGGTTAGGGAGGTGTGTGTGTGTGTGTGTGTGTGTGTGTGTGTGTGTGTGTGTGTGTGGGTAGGGAGATGTCAGTTTGTGGGGATGTGTGTGTATGGTTTGGGGATGTGTGAGTGGATGTGCAGTGTGTGGGTTGGTGGGGAATGTGTGTGCGTGGGTGGGGAATATGTGGTCGATGGAGGTGTGGCTGGGGGATGGGTGGTTGGAGGTGTGGGTGGGGGGGGGGGGGAAGGATGTGTGGGTTAGGATGTGTATGTGGGTGGGGCGAGTATTTTTGTTGGGGGAACAGGTGAGAGCAGTGGGTGTGGGTGGAGGATGTGCGGGAGGGGGATGGGTCGATTGGTGGGGTATGTATGTGTCCCTGGATGTGTATGTGTGAGTGGGTAGGTGGGGATGTGTGTGTGGGTGGGGTGATGTATGGGTAGGTGGGAGGTGGGCCTCATAACATGGTAATTTGCCTTGTTTATGTTTACAACATTCATTTCACAATGTTTATTTTTTCTTCCTATGTAAATGCATAATGCTCTTGATGAACGAAAGACGAGTGACTGGAAGGGCCGAATGTAAGACGGGCCTGCGTGCCCAATTTGTGACCCATTTTAAAATAAAGTTGATTTGATTTGATTTGATTTAATCTCTTTCCCCCTTTCTCCCCCATCAATCTTCCCTCTCTTGCTCTCTCTACCTCCACTTCTCTCTCTCTCTCTCTTCTCTCTCTCTCTCTCTCTCTCTCTCTCTCTCTCACACTCACACACGCCGTCCCGTAGCAGGAAGCTACCGTGGGTATGTGCAGTGTAAGGATCATCATTGTTTGACCCGTGTACATAGACATGAGGACAGACGTGATCACCAACGTCCCACAGCTGGGGCTATAAGAAGGAGAGAACAGCAAGCAGTTGGTGGCCTGTCTCTCCCTCCTGTAGCAAGTGGCGAGTGCAAGCACAGAACACTTGACAGGGCAGCGATCATGCCACTGTCAATGTAACTCTCTAACCGTTACACCAACGCACCCGCTATTTTTAATTAGCTTCATGACCTTGACATGACGTCGCAATCAAACCCATAATTCTTTGGCTGTTTGTAATTTACAAAACATAACGTTCAGTAGTTCACCATTGTTTTCTGAACAACCGACGCCCAAACCATAGAAATCAACGCATGGCGGTCTGCTTCCAGATCGTCTGCAGTCAATTTCAAACCTTCGGGTCAGGGAATTGTGGTTCACTGCGCGAAAGCCACACCACCGGCTAACTTAGTTCTCATATTGCCCAAAAACTCCAAAGTATTTATATCACAGTGTGGTGTCAATCCACGAACCTCTGGATTATGAGTAGAACACGATATCACTGCGCCACTCTGCTCCGCCTGTGACCAGCTTAAATAAAAAAAATAGAGGCAGGGATTGACCTGCACAATGATGGACATATGACATCTTAAGACACCTAAGGCATGAACATGCATGAGGCGAGAGGACTGGCAAAGAGAAGTGGAAGAGGTATCTATTACAGCTTAGCGATCAACAAAGATGTAGATTTAAAGCAAGTCGCACAGGGCAAAATCAACAGGAAAAACAACAAGTTAACTGGCAGAGACCACGGCGGTCATGACGAGTGCCCTACTCATGATGACAGTTGTCTCGCGTCGACACGTGCAGCGTTCCGCATGGCCTCAGCCTAACAAGGGAGAATCTTTTTGAACACTACCACCATTCAAATGGCGCTTTTGCATGTGCAGCATCCCCTCCGCAATCGGCTTGACGCAAATTATTCGTTTCACGTGCCGTTCGTCTACATTTGTAATGTTTAATTGTGTAAATTGTGTTTGTAACGTCAGCAGAGATAATAGCACCACTGCCACAGATAAACATGGCGGATGGGATTAACGTGTACACGACGCAAGAGCGGTGTTCAGAAAGGAGAGATTCGGCTTCTGGTTACAGCTTGGCTGCGCTACTCACCATCTGAAGGAGAGATTCGGCTTCTGGTTACAGCTTGGCTGCGCTACTCACCATCTGAAGGAGAGATTCGGCTTCTGGTTACAGCTTGGCTGCGCTACTCACCATCTGAAGGCCTTGTTTTTAAATAGACATAATGCGTCTCTGGCGAAATATTAATACAATTTGCAATAATGCATGAAGAATATGCTACAAAAGATGGCGAAGGGTATACCTGCCATTGGGCAGGTGCTATTATCACTCGGGATAAAAGATAAGAGGCTTTAAGCCAGCGCAGTAAATGAACAAGAAGTTAGCAGCGCAACAAAAACTGATAAAGATTGTAGAAGATATGAGATGCAGCTGTTTTCTTTACTTTATTCTGAGATGAAAGAGCAGCTTGCAATAAATATTAGTGCAGAGACAAGAGCACATGGAATCAATATGATGATTAAACTAAATCGTGTGTACACTCACACTAAAGCGGTCATTATGAACTGATAATAGATGTTGCATTTGTGATTCTTTTGTCATTCCAGGTGGTTTATTCATTGTGTGAAGAGCTCATTCTCATGTTGAATGTCGTTTGCAGAACGTCGCTCTCATGCATTGCTCTTATTACGGCCCGCTGCATCTTTTTGATAGTTATCCTACCATGTGCATTTTCATACCTAAAACCTTTAAAGAGTGAGAGGATAGGTTTCGTTGCATTGGGATTTTGTACTTTTGCGCAGGGCATTCTGCCGAAAACGTTACACGACGCATGAACTCCGAAGCTCCAGCGACAAACCCTCTAGATCAGTGGTTCTCAACCGGTGGGGAATTTCCCATTAAGGGTGGGTGGGAGGGGGGAGAGATAATGTTAGGGTTTCAAATGGGGGAATTAAGACCACAGATTGGCAGGCTCAAACTGGCTTAAGGACCACACTAAACGCGATCGTCCCCCTTTCTTGTGTGTGTGTGTGTGTGTGTGTCTGTCTGTGTGTGTAAAAAAAAACGGGGGGGGGGGGGGAAATAACATTTTGGGAAGGTGGGGGGATGACATTCTGAACATATGGTGAAGGGGTGCATGGGCCAAAAATTGTTGAGAATCGCCGCTCTAATATCCGGGTGCAGAAAAAAAAAACTGCACTTGTTAACCTAATGAAGGGGTCAGGAATCGAACCCACAACTTTCGGTGCAAGGAGACACCCATGTCTGAGGTGTCTGCAATGTCATGTATGCTGATCGACTCCCTCCCTGCCTTTTCTTCCAGAAACCGTACCTTCCATCACTGTTTTCTTTTCCCCTAACCCAATGTGACGTTGAATATGGCTACACTATTTCATTGTCTTGGACATCACGTCTGTTTATGAGTGGTTGTTTTTTTTTTCCCGAGGTTCAGATCGTGTAGAATATCAGCATTTTTCTTCTTCTTGGGCCACGTTATTCCAAGAGCTTTTCTGTAATATTTAACAGATTCTGTGCGAAACAAATAGTAAGTTTGGACCAACACAACTGAATGACGAAAAACGGGAAGTAGGGATGTGTCACGGTTATGGCATAAAAGTTGCTAATATGGTAGCAGACATGTTTTAATGTAACACAATGACAACATTTCGACGATGAATAAGCCCATGGCACTTAATCAGTTAAGTTAAAAAATCCTGATTGTCTCGTGTAGTGATCGCAACATGGTGCTACCCTAAAGCAAGTCTGTCCCCACAAGAAAGATGCGCACCTAGTGACTTAATGTATGTGTTATTGTCAACCAGGCTATTTTTTTTTTTTTTAATTGACCTGAACTGCCAGGTCGACGCAGACTAAAGTGGATACCGGGACATGCCTTGGGAAGCAAAAGTGGCCAGCTTGATACTTATATAACATCTCCCATAATGTGTCACTTGATTTGTTCAAAATATATGTAAAAACTGCCATCTGCTGCCTAAGGTACCTTGCAGTCTAGGGTGGGGAGGGGGTGTGTGTCTTGAGCCTGTGTAATTAAAGCCGCCTGGCTAGTGCAGATTAGGATTTTCATTTTGCCTCCGACAGAAAAAAATCCATACCTTACCGAGGACTCTACCCCTGGACTCCCGAATGAGAAACCGGTGATCTTTGCCACTCGGCCATCAGCTTCCATGTACAAAATATACCTTGTGCCATACACCTAATCTGGAAAGACCCGTGGTGGTAAAGCTAGACCGAGAGCAATTATGCTGGGTGAAGTGAGAGGGTGGCATGGAGGAATATCAGTAGCAGTGTTGATCCAAAACCAAGGATCGAGATCAGTGGAGACATGAGCGCCTACGCCAGCTGACAGATGATGATGATGCAGATTAATGATAAGGAGAACAGTACAACTAAAAGCAACAGAAACATGACTGCACACTCTCGCAACTATGACAAAATGTTACGCTGTGCTTCTTCTACAGGGATAGTTGATCCATAACATCAAATGCCAAGACATGTAGAGACACCTGAACGCCTGCGGCAGCTTGCTGGGCTCATGATGATGATGATGATGATGATGATGATGATGATGATGATGATGATGATGATGATGATGATGATGATACACAAATAAACAATCGAAAGAACAGTACAACTACACGCAACAGAACCATCACTGCACTTTCTCCCAGCTATAACCAAATTGCACGCTCTACTTATTCTACAGAAGTACAAGTGGGCTTTCACTTCAACCCAGTTAACTAATTTAGAACACAGAACAAATGTTACGCTGGGATCAGCGACAAAGTTCACAAAATCGATCTCACATCATACACGGTTGTCATGTGACAGGTGGAGTAACGCCATATGTTTCGGGTACAGCAATACTTGCTGGCTTACTGGCTTACAATGTTAAAAAGTTTGGCTACTTCATTTTTAATTCACCGCAAACAAAGGAATTCCGGGAGATCCCGGGGAAATCACGTTACACCGGGGTGATTCCATAGTGGGTGTAGGGGTGTGTTGATATACTGTGCAGCTTGTGTATGGGGTAGGGTGGCAAGCATGCGCTACTGTGTAATGTATTTATTGAAATAAAGAAACATATAAATTGAATGTGTTGTCGATCACTTCCAGTTGAATGTGTGGGGGAATGATAGACCGATCGATGGATACAAAAAATGTTTCTGGGCCAGAAGGCCCTTCACTGTCGTCGGAGTGTATATCCATATCTTGTGCTACTCGTCTTATCTTGTGTATGACCCATCTGTCTGTGCTCATCTTTGATGTATCTGGGGGACAGTTTGCGAAGACAGTGACATGTGTGGCACTCGATAGTGTTCCGTGTGATCGTACAATGTCTTTGATGTCATCGATTCATTGTCTTCTCCGGCGCACTCTTGATCTCGTCTCAAATCTGTGATGTAGCGCCAGTGCTGGTAGTTGATGGTGTTGTATTCTGACTTACTTTACCCAAAGCAGTTGTAATACGGGTTTTGGACATGGTGTTAAAATAACCAGGTGTTGTATATGGTGTTAAAATAACCGAGTGTTGGATATGGTGTTAAAATAACATGGGACAGACAGAGTTAAAGTAACAATTGAGTTAGAGCGAGTTAATCTGACAATTGGATAGAGCAAAAGGAGTTAAAGTTGCAACTAGAATAGAGTGATTTAATTTGGCAACTCAATGGGACAGGTAGAGTTAATGTAACAATTGAGATAGGCAGAGTTAATTTGACAATTGGGTGGGACAAAATGAGTTAAAATGACTACTGGAATAGACAGTTCATTTTATAACATGATGAGACACACGGATGTAAAGTAACAATTTTAATAACGTGTTAATTTGACAATACGATCAGACACACAGAGTTAAATTAATAATTAAGATAGAATTAATTGACAGAACGATGGGACAGGTAAAGTTAAAGCAACAATTTGGAGATAATTAATTTCACAACTGGTGGAACCATGTAGAGCAGTGGTTCTCAACCTTTTTTGGTCCGTGCTCCCCTTCACCATATTTTTAGAACGTCATCCTCCCCCCCTTTTTTTCGTATTTCCTCCTCAAAAATTTCCCCCTGCCCTCTACACAGTATACATAATAATTGAAGCTAAATTTAATAGCACATACTAAAACAATGTCTAGACGTCCACATAAAACGTGATTTGTGGGTCTACTTACTTTATAAATGAATTTTAGAAGGGTTAGACGTACAGAACCGTAAAGTATGAAGGGAAAAACAAGATCAAGTAATCGGTTTTTGTGTTAACGCAATGTTGAAGTAATCTTCATTCCCCCCTGGAAACCCCAAATTCCCCCCCCCCCCGGGGGGGGGGGTAAATTTCCCACCGGTTGAGAACCACTGATGTAGAGTTAAAGTAACAATTTGACAAGACAAATGGGACCAGGTAGCATTAAAGTAACAAATGGGATAGAAAGGGTTAATTTGACAATACGATGGGACCGGCAAAGTTAAAGTAACACTTTGGACAGAACGGATTAATTTGATAACACTATGGAACAGGAGGAGTTTAAAAAACAAAAACAAAAAAGCATATAACGTGTCATCAACATGACACAAAGCTCGGTTCTTGGTGTTCTAGATCGATTCAATTGCTGATACATCTCTCGTGTTACCTGTTTCAGGCAACTAAAGATTATTTCTCGGTGTGCCTCTGTCTCTACTACCATCGATGTTTCCAATCGTCACGATGTTCTTCAAACCCGATCTTCTCATTATACCATTAAAGAACATGATCTCTTTCTCTGAGTTGTACACGACTGACTGGCACCTTGCCGCCTTGACAGACGATAGTTTGTAAAATGGAGTTATACCTCTCCATAGCACAAAGCCTGGGCTAAATTTAGAGACAACTTGTTGCCCATGCAGCATAAACCCTCTCTCGGCCAGTCTAGTTCACTTCAGAGGAAAGATAACACCAATACATATGAAGAAGACAAGCCGCAGAAGAAGACAAGCCGCAGAAGCTGCCCGATCTGCAAAATAATGCTTTTAACTGTCAGCCTTTTGAAGCTTCGACCTTAGACAAGTTGCCGACTAAAGCTTAAGACCTGGCCTGCCCTGTCATGAATTTAGTCTTTAGGTGCATTTTCTCACACTAGGGTAAGGCTTGTATCCTACCAATTGCGCTCCTCCGCCAGAAGCTGTTCTACTTTCAATAACCTCTTCCAGACAATCGTTGAGTTACTTCGGCCGTCCAATGTACTCGCAACATTCGTCTCAGAAACCACATCTCCGCTGACTCCTAAATTGTGCATGTCCTTTGCAGGACATAGCTATCAACCCAGGGTTGATTTTCCAGGCAACTAACATTAAGTAGTTTGCCACTGCCAGCTCCGTGGCGAAGGAGTTACGAATGCAGTTCGTAATCCAGCATACAGTGTTCAAAACACATCTGCGGGCGATTTGGCAGCAGAATTCCGTGCGCTGGTATTTTATGAAAATTGTATGAGTGCCGGTCGTTCAGAAAGCAATGGCAAACTATTGAACGTAAACTTGCCAAGAGTTCACAAACAGCCACACAAAAATGCTGGAGTTGACTGCTACGTCCTGTAAAAGATACGCAATTAACTAGTTTGCCACTGCTTTCTGAACGAGAAGTCAGCGTTTAAATCCAAATGAAGATCTTTGCAGGGAATGAATCCACTACCACTCCATCAGCACACATGAGGTTTAAGAGCTTAATCTTTCGGCCACCATGTCTTCCTAATTCGTTCATGTTCCAAGATTCAACACCACACAGCTGAACAGGTTCGATATAACAATTCATTACTCTTGCTGACTTTCAATGATAGAACTTATTACATAATGTAATGCGTGGAGACACCAATAAGGTATACAATTCTTCTCATTCGAACATTATCAGTGACTTTATATTTAGTATTTCAGAAAAAGTATAATTCGTTTTGTTCACTTCATATCACATATAACTCTGGAGTATGCATCTGACGAGAAGCAGTGAAACATGTCGGGCAATAAATCGTGCAATATGTTGTTTATGGCTTTTACGTTTAAAGTATAACGAACTGTTTGATATAGAATGGATTAATTTAGAGAATAACTGTTAAATCTATATTGCTTTGATTAGACATCAAACCGAAACTCTACTGAAAACATTGCACTGGGCTGCTTGTTTCAACTCAAAAGTGTTAACAACAACGAATGTCAAAGCATCAACATCAAACTGTATGCAACTCAACAAAAATGTAACCATGCTTTCTTTTTCCAACACAAAAGTGGGGGAAAAAACAAAGCAACTCACGTCATTCCTGGGTGCATCCTTTTAGAAGTGGGAATAAAAACAAGCAAATGACAAATGAAATATGTACTCAATGATAAATATGTCTGCTGTGTTTAGTTTACACATATGTAACTCCGTTTTCGCTCGGAATCACTGTTATTAAAAAGTAAACAGTAAATAACCCTTATGGACACATGGCTGTCCAATAACTCTTTCTGTCCCACATCTGTGTCTGTCCAATAACTCTTTCTGTCCCACATCTGTGTCTGTCCAATAACTCTTTCTGTCCCACATCTGTGTCTGTCCAATAACTCTTTCTGTCCCACAATTGTATGTCCCACAATTCTGTCTTACAAAACAACTCTGTTCCACAGCTCTATCTGCCCCACAAATCTTTCTGTCAAACAACTTTCTATCAAACAACTTTCTGTCCCACAGCTCTGTCCCCCAATTGCCTGTCCCACAGCTTTGTCCCCCAAATGTGTCTGTCCCAGAGTTCTGTCCTCCAACTGTCTGTTGCATTACTTTGTCCCCCAACTGTCTGTCCTCCAACTGTCCCCCAATTGTCTGCCCCACAACTGTCTGCCCTGTAACTTTGTTCCCCAATTGTCTGTCCCACGACTGTCTGTCCCACAACTCTATCCCCCAACTGTCTGTCCCGTAACTTTGTCCCCCCATTGTCTGTCCCACAACTGTCTGTGCCACAACTTTGTCCCCCAACTGTCTGTCCCAAAACGGTGTTCCCCAACTGTCTGTCCCACAACTTTGTTCCCCAATTGTCTGTCCCACAACTTTGTCCCCCAATTGTATGTCCAACAACTTTGTCCCCCAACTGTCTGTCCCCCAACTGTCTGTCCCACAACTTTGTCCCTCAACTGTCTGTCCCACAACTGTCTGTCCCACAACTTTGTCCCCCAACTGTCTGTCCCACAACTTTGTCCCTCACTCAATTGTCTGTCCCACAACTTTGTCCCTCAATTGTCTGTCCCACAACTTTGTCCCTCACTCAATTGTCTGTCCCACAACTCTTTCAATCAAACAACTTTCTACTAAACTTTCTGTCGCACAACAATATCTGTACCGCAACAATATGTCCCATAACTTTTTCTTTCTCCCAACTGTCTGTCCCACACTGTCTTACAACTCTCTCCCTTGTAACTTTGAACTGTTAAATAACTGCCTCCAAAGCAGACCCATATACGAGGACAGTTACATTCAGAACTGGAAACGAGCGGGACAGAGCCTCAACATGAACTCAGTGAGTTAAAGCAACAGCTGTCAGGCAGGAGTGAACATGTGCCGTCTTCCACACTTCTGAGTGTCCACTGCTGATCTTCCCTCCAGATACTAACAGGTTGAAATTAAGTTCAAGGTCATGCCTGCTTGTTCTGCGGCACACTGTGGATACAATACTAGGCCATAATTTTGCACCAATTAGCGCTCGACGGGGTTTGTAGATGGTATCATGTTGATGGACATTCCCAAAACAATTTCTGATACCTATTTTATGAGGCTGGGTCGATCCTGAACCTAGTTTTCTGCCGACCTTTCTACTCCATTTGAGCACGGGCGCTTCAGCAACTCACGCAAAGCCGTTCTATCTTTTGATGTCTCCTGCAGGTGGTGCATGTTTTCCACATATTATTTATCTGCGTCTCTAATTCTCTTCTCCATATGTTTTAGGTTTGCTATTTCGTTTGCCTTGTGGGTTCCAAGGGAAGACATTTCAAGTTATACTACTGTCAGGTCAGCAGGAGGTGTAGCAACAATTTTTATTATTATGTTTATTATTATTACTGGTGGTAGTAGTAGTAGTAGTAGTAGTAGTAGTAGTAGTAGTAGTAGTAGTAGTAGTAGTAGTAGTAGCAGTAGTAGTAGTAGTAGTACTGATGGTGGTAGTAGTGGTTGTAGTATTAATAGTAGTTGTGGTGGTGATGGTTGTAGTATTAGTAGCAGTGGTGGTGGTGATGGTGGTAGTATTAGTAGTAGTCGTGGTGATGGTGTTAGTAGTAGTGGTGGTTGTAGTAGTAGTAGTAGTAGTAGTAGTAGTAGTAGTAGTAGTAGTAGTAGTAGTAGTAGTAATAGTAGTAGTCGTTGCGGTAGGTGTAGTAGTGGTGGTCGTAGGAGTAGTAGTGGTCGTAGGTGTAGTAGTGGTGGTTGTAGTAGTAGTAGTAGTAGTAGTAGTAGTAGTAGTAGTAGTAGTAGTAGTAGTAGTAGTGATGATAGTACTAGTTGTAACAGCAGCAGGAGCAGCCTAGCAGCAGCAGCAGCAGCCAGCAGCAGCAGTTCAGTAACAGCTGCCACCAAAGACCACAAACAGTTAGTGGAACAACAGAACAGAACTGTGGAAACACGAGACATGTATTTGATGTTTAGTGATGGAGAAGGGCAGCTCCGTGTCACACACCTAGCTCCAGGGACTGTACAGCCAGGTGTCGCCCGTGTTACTGGGGCCCATCAGGGAAAGAGAACAGTAACGCTGTAACCCACCATGCAGGTCGTATGAGGCGACTAAGGACGGTTGGCGTGCGACTGTCTATCTCAACCCGTGGAAAACCTTACCAGAATAAAATCCTACCAAGCTACAAAGAGGTTTGAGAGAGGTGGAAGTTTTTGCTTCATTGGGAGATAAAAAGCAGCAGAAGACAGAGGCATGGCCAAAATACAAATTTTAAAAAAAACTTGTTTCATTGCAACTTTACACAAAATTAACACACAAATATAAGTAATGGTGCGTGTATTCAAGCACAAATATAGGAAAATAAACTTGAAATATAGTTTACAAAGTAACGGTGACTGTTCTATTTCATTACAGACTATATCCTCATCTATACACTCCCAACGAACAATTCAAATCTAGCGACATTACCAGAGCTTTCATACTCTTATCTGCATAATCTAAGAATCCTATATGAAAATCAATCCACCATACAAAATTGTGATTTCCTTATGTTTGTTACATATGAATTTTATGTAGGATTCTTTGAGACAGAAGAAGAAGGCAGGACAACTGTTGAAACGCTACATTTCAAATGTTCGCTGTGAACAGTCAGAATTAAAACAAAACGGGACTAGGAAGCTCGACAAAAGAGAAAAAAAACAGAACAGTCGACCGATTCAGTCCAAGTTTTTATCAAGGAACACAACAACAAAAACATGACAAAAACAACAAGAATGTGTAGCTCAGATCTGAACAGTGCTTTTTTTTTTTTAATACAGGATTATTTTTCACATCTCCAACTGAGTGTTCTTGTTTTGTCTTAGTCATTATTCAAAACATTGGACATAATTACCCTCTTTAGACAACGAATCCATTTCAAATTAAGATCTGAATTGTGGGTGATTAGATCATAGAATTATTAATCTGAGGCTGGAAAGGGCCCTAATTATAATATAATATATTATAGTATATAATATATATATTATAATTCCGAGGTAGAAAGGGGTTGGGTTAAAGAAACAGAATGGAAAGTTATATTTAGTGTTTTATTGGGACTGCAAGTGTAATCTCAGCAGCAATTAAACGCCCTTTTTCCATATCATGATTGTTATGGGTCAACACAATCTGTGCATATATTGAAATATTGATTTATATTATTTTGTTTGTGTTGTTTGCGCTCGGTCATGTCAACTCAAGCGTAGACCATATACACTACTTCCAGTAGCACTCGACTGAATTTTGCGTGTGGATTAGCTTTCCTATTACCAGTATCCGTCACTATCAGGCGAACCCACTCCGACTTCAGAGGTACTTGCAGTTTACGTCCCCAAGTCAAGGACGAGAAGTCAACATTTTAGTCATTCTGTCCGGTGTAGGAGTTGAACCCCTTACCTCGGCATCAGCACACCGGAAGTTTAAGAACATGCGTTCTGATCTGTTCGACCATGCTGACCTCCTACTGATTTAGATGATGAACATTAGAAGATTTTAAAGTTGAGTCTCCGGGAAGGTTAACCCGCTCTTCAAATGCCCGCAGAAGTCGGATGTGTCGGCCTAACGGTGCAAGAACGCAGCTCTGCTGTAAACAGGCACAACGCAATCACGTCCGAAAAAACTCTCCGCATGAACGCAGAAGCGGAGTGGAGTCTCCAAAAATGACTGCTCCCGTTACTTGTCTGAAGGGATTGTGGCATGGTCTTAGTGCCTTATAAGAAAACCCTAACCTGCACAGTTCGCGGCGACTGCACTAGCCAGGCGGCCTTAATTACCCAGGCTCAAGATCCCTCTGCCCCACACCGCAAGGTTGGCGGTAAATGAGTTTCTGACAGATGGACTGAATGATGCCATTTTATTTTTCTTTTACCAAATTCTTTTGCCTGAGGGTTTAATGCGCTTGCACTTGAATGTCCGGTGCGTTGGTGACGGTAGTGTGGGTTCAATCTCACACTTGAATTTCCGGTGCGCTGGTGACGGTAGTGTGGGTTCAATCTACAAAACAGTCAGCTGGATTTCAACACTGACTTCTCGTTCAGAAAGCAACAGATCACAACTGAACGTAAAACTGCCAAGCAGATCAACCTGGGGATGGGGTTGATAACAACGTCCTGCTAAGGACATGCAACATTTGAGAGGGAAAATAAAACACACACACACACACGTGGCAATCACTTCATTATGCAACATTTGAGAGGGAAAACACACACACACACACACTCACACACACACACACACACACACACACACACACACATACACACACACATGATAACCATTTCATCATACAACATTTGAGAGGGGAAAAAACACACACACACAGACACACACATACACACACGCGCACACACACACATACACCCACACACACGCATACACACACACACTCACACACAAGCATACACACACACTCACACACAAGCGCTCGCGCACACACACGTGGCAATAATTTCGTCATGCAAAATTTGAGAGGGAAAAGACAACACACACACACACACACACACACACACACACACACACACACACACACACACACGACAACCGTTTCATCATGCAACATTTGAGAGGGAAAAGACAAAAGCACACACACACACACGCGCGCGCGCACCCCAACCATTTCGTCAGGCAAGTATGCCTCCATTCTCCTTGATTGATTACTAATCCAATTAACATGACGAAACAAAATACATTGCGAGAATACACATAATTTGTAACGTAAAGTCGATCAAGCCTTCAGTGGGTAGGATTGTCTAGGGCAGTAAAGGCGACCTCCGAGTACCGACGGGTATATTCATTCATTCATTCATTCATTCAGTAGCGAGTCCTTTGCAGAACCTCGCTCCCATAACAACCTTCCGGAAAACCCCTCGGTCATAAGCAAGATGTCCCGCGTCCGATACACCCATCTGGAGATCATCCGCCACTTCCTGCACCCATCTTCTCTTTGGCCTTCCTCTTCCTCTCTTCCCAGGCATATGCCCCTCCATTATTGTTCTCTCCAAACTTTCGTGACGTTTCAAGTGACCAAAATATTTCAATTTTCTTTGTTTTATCATCTTTAATAGCCAACTCGCCGGTCTCTCTGGCTGAGGGGTTACACCACTTTCTCCGTAATCCCGTTTATCCACGCAGGGTCTCGTAGCGAGGTGAGAACTGGAAGCGGTTCGACCCGCGCTCGTGACTTGCGGGATAATGAGCCGGCCGCTCAGAAAGCAATGGCAAACTACTGAGCGTAATCTTGCCAAGAAATCAACAATCAGCTGAAAGATGCTGGTGTTGACAGCGATATCCTGTAAAGGATATGCAAAACATAAAAATAGCCAACTGTCTTCAATATTCAGCTCTTGAAGTATGGATACATTTATTCTTTTCTTTATCCAAGATATTCTTAGAACCCGTCTATAACATTTATATTCAAAGACTTTTATACGCTGTTCAGCTTGTTTAGTAAGTGTCCAGGTCTCAAAGGTGTATATTGCAATGGGAAAGATGCATGCTCTTAAAAATCTAATTTTTGTAGTTTATCTGTAACGGGTCTATTAGAGACCAATTTATATTTTATACTATAGACTGAAATTAGGAGGTTCAGCACCATATGCCACAGGTGTTTAAAGCTAAAAGGCTCCTTTAGAAAGTAAATGTTGTTTTCCACATATGCCATTGGGCGTCGTGGTGAGTGGTTATTGAAGTTCCACTGCCTGTATCTAGCGCCTTTCCTCCAATTTCCTCCATGATTCATTAGCATAGTTCTTGGATCAAGTAATTTCCCTACCGGTTTGCTACACCTGTCATAAGTTCTTTAAGTGAAGCCACAAATTCTGCACTTATCTTCCCACACATCCAACCAGTTAGTTGCATGTCCTTTACAGGACGTCGCAGTCAATATCATCATTGTTTGCTGTTGTGATCTCTTGGCATGTTTACGTTCAGTAGTTAGCCACTGCCTTCTGAACGACCGGCACCAATACCATTTCGTTTAAAAAAAAACAGCGCAAGGCGATATGCTGCCACATCGTCTGCAGCTGCGTTACGAACGCGGAGATGCTGGATTACGAACTGCGTCCGTAACGCCTTCGCCATGGAGCGGGCACACCCAACAAAGATATTGTCTTCCCTTAACATGCCCCCTGAGGTGGCTATTGGAACTTGTTGACTGCATGCCGTTTCAAGCAGCTTTGTGTGTTAATAATATAAGTTCTTCTTCTTCTTCTTCGTTCATCCGGAGTATTTTTTCGGACGTGACTGTGTTGTGCCTGTTTACAGCAGAGCTGTGTTCTTGCGCCGTTAGGCCGACACATTGACTTCTGCGGGCATTTGTTGACCGGGTTAACCTTCCCCGATAATATAAGTTCAATAACTAGTTTAGTCGACGGATCAACATCACGGCACACGGGTGTAACCCATAAGTGATCCGATCTACTCCTAACTCAAGCCTGAGTCTGGAGAATCTCAGCTCAGTGCACGAACTCCGTAGCACTGGCGAGGATCCTGAAATACTTTGGGTAGATTTTTAACTCGAAATTTTGTCAGGGCAGCGCCGTTAGGCTACTCTTTTTCGATTTTTAAATGCCAAGGGATTTTTTACGTTCGCAACAATACACACGGGCGTCCGATCTCACTACCCAGAGACCAGGGAAAATTTTGTTACTTTTGTCCACGTGAAAAAATCCCGTCCCTCACCGGGGCTTGAACCCGGGACCTCCAGTACTCGAGGTGGACACCATAGTACAATATAATATATAAATAACCTGCTAAAGTAGAGAAATGGTTGTAAACTTACAACAACAACAAACTTTAAAAAAAAATTCAAAACAACGTACCAAGTTTGTCACACAAGTCTGTTTACATGCTCGTTGGTTTACTGGACGGATTAATCCAAAACTTTGCAGCCGGACAATAAATAATAAACAAAGTACAGTCACGAATCGGGCACTCATCTTGCCTGACATCCGACCGCCATGGCGAACGTTGTGAAAAGTGTGGGAAAGTTCTTCTCCACGTCGCAGGAGTCGGCCTTGTTTGGTCGCCTCTGATTGGTGGATGCGGGTGACATCGCCTGCTAGGCTGCAAGCAAGACACCTGGGAGCCTGTTGTCGGAAAGGAGAGAGGGAGGGAGGCTGTGGAGGACGGCCGTTAGCTGCCACGTGTTTTAATACTATATGTGTTTAAGACATATTTATCTTTCTAGTTTAGGATTTCAAGATGTATATATAACTAAGAAGTGTGATTTGATGGTGGAAATAATAAGGTGATGTTGTGAGATGCTTATACAGTTCATATGTTGTTGTTGTGGTTATTCGTTATGTCCATGTTTGAAGGAAGCGCGGGAAGAACTAAAATGTCAGCACTTGTTACGCGTCAATTAAGTTTTTTTCTGGCCAGCCTGTGGCGTTACGTAGAGCGTCGGAAAGAGAGAGGAGAAATGCAGGCAGAAAGTATGGCGAGACGAAAATAGAATGGTTGCGAGAGAGGGCAGGAAATGAATATGCGAAATGTGGCATTTTATAGTAAAATTATTGTTGTACGGTCAGTTGGACTTGAAGTTCACTTCTCTTTCAGAAAGCTGTGGCAAACTACTGTGTGTAATATTGCACAGAAAAGCAACCTAGAGTTTATCGCAACATCCAGAAAATGACATGCAACATTTTGTTTGCTGGCAGGAATTGAGATCAGAATAATGTCTTCCCGGGCTGTAGTCTCGTGTATATATATATATATATATATATATATATATATATATATATATATATATATATATATATATATATATATATATATATATACATCATCTTATATATATATATCTTATATATAAATTAGGATCTCCGTCTGTCTGTCTGTCTGTCTGTATGTATGTATGTATGTCCTTTATTTGTTCGCGAACGGCCCATCCGATTGAGATGAAATTTTCTACACGCCTTCCTTTCATTCCAGCGCTGCCAACTGTGATGTTTTGTTAGTGTGAAATCGCCTGCTTACTCAGTATTATTTCATTTTTCATTTTTCATTATAATTTCATATATCTCAGGGGACCTAACTCTGTAAAAGTTATTTCAAAGGGCATAACTTGTCTGTATAACTTATAGTCATATTGTGGCATCGTTTTAAAAGATTTATAATCTCTTTGTCCATAGTTATGTACCGGCATATGAGTTATAATAAATAATGATACAATCTGTAAGGCATTTTCAAAGTTTTCATAAAAATAATGCACAATGCATAACATTGTAACTCATCTTTTTTTGCTTAAGAAGTTACTGTAGTCATGCAGGTGATTAGAAAGAGTTTTCATTAAAAATAATGGATGGTGTGTGGAAGGACATTCTTTTAAGTTACTTTTTTTGTTGTATGAATTTAATGAGAACTTATATGACTACTTATATGAATTAAATGAGAT
Organism: Cepaea nemoralis; assembly: GCA_014155875.1. Lineage (NCBI taxonomy): Eukaryota > Metazoa > Mollusca > Gastropoda > Stylommatophora > Helicidae > Cepaea > Cepaea nemoralis. The sequence continues at coordinate 187,807 of JACEFZ010019902.1, forward strand.
GCTCCCCACCAGGGACTGGGCGAAGCCGGACAGGGTCAGGCAGACAGATAGACAGACAGACAGACATATAGACAGTCGGGAACAGGAACTTATATGACTACTTATATAAATTAAATGAGATGCTTTGTCAGAATCTGGAATGAGATGCAGGAACATCGTTACGCCCGCCAGGCGAATAGTTCCCAACTGGGATGCCGTGACATCGTTACGCCCGCCAGGCGAGTATTAGTCACCTGCCTACAGGTTGCTGGCTGACGCAATAGCCAGCGGTCAGGCAAGGACAACGCAAGACGCACGCAGGCCTCGTGAAGCGAATCCACAGAGGGCAAGCGCGTTGCGAGAAACAGACAGACAGCTTGGGGTAATCGGACCAGACAGGACGTATAGAGAGAGAAAGGCTTGTGTAGTTCTGTGCCCGAAAGTCGAGTGCTTAAGCATCTTGTGAGATAGACTGTAAGCTGTGGGTTGTCTGTAAGTGTATTGATGTACCATATATGTAATGTAATGATTATCACATGCCAGGCTAGATCGTGTTGCATGTGATCGGTAAATAAATCCATTGAACTTCTTGTCGTTGTGTCTCAAGTCCAATCATGTTGTACTTGTACTTGTCTCACATGTGTTAGGGATAACGAGCCAAGTCTAAGACTCTGACATGTGTGAACGTGGGGGCTCGTCCGGCTTTAAATGAACGTGAATAACGCGTCCTCGTTGAACGATTGAAATTTATTTAAGATTGAACCATAGTTGTGAACGTGACTTTCGTCCAGAGGTAATGTACATTTAAATGTCAACGTGAAGTCTCATCCTCATATAGTATTATATTAAATTGTTTGAATATGAAGGCTAGATGTGAACGTCAAGTACATACATTTGTTTGATCTTGTAAACGTGTAAAACATCAGTGATTGTGTAACTTGTCGCCATTTTGACCTTGTCGACACTGTGAAGCCGTCGCCATTGTAACCTTGTCGCCATCTTGTAAACTTGATGTCTATGTCCTTACTGAATGTCATCTTGATGTAAGTGATGTGTCATCAGGGTTATAGAGTGTTGAGATATATTTAGATTGTCTTTGCGAAGTTGTTTGTGGAAAGCAAAAAGTTTCGGAAAGAAAGTGACTTGTGTTTTGAAAAAAATTATTGATTGACGATATTACGACCTACAATTACACTCAACGCCATACAAACCTAATCAAAACTTAGTGACAAGCATACACACCACATCAAATAGACGCTAATTTATTTCCTCCAAAACAAAGCAGGTTTTCTGTGCCATCTGAAACCCTTGCCCGTAGAGGTCATTTGTGTTTTGAACTAGCGACCCTACAGTTCCCAGCCCTAGTGTGAACCGTTCTTCACCGCATCCAGTACACTTGAGTATATTTTTCTTTCTATATACTTTCGGATGCAAATTTGGGCACAAATTGTAAGTTGAACAAAATTGTAAATTTTTCACTATACTAACAACTTATAACTAATTGTGTATCTGACCACTCATTTTCATTTACTATTACCATCATGTCTTCATTAAACGACTTCATAGAGATGGGTTTGAAGCTGAAGTTAACTGGTGATGAGTTAACAAAGTGGAGTGAAGCCAAATACTCTGAATACCTCCTAGTACAGGAGAAAGCGCACGAACGTGACGAAAGAGCAGCTGAAAGAGCATCAAAACAGGCAGAGTTAGAATTAAAGAAGGCAGAAATAGCAGCTCAGAGTAAGCGAGAAGAGCTCGAATTACAACTAAAAATTAAACAACTTGAGACTGAGACTGCCATAAATAAAGAGTCTAAGAAATCGGAGAGACTGGAGAAAGAAAACCAGTATAAAAAATATCAAGGTATTGTAAGAAATTATACCTCAGGTGACTGCATTGCAGCCTTCACCCAAAATTTTGAAACTTTAATGGACCATTACCAGGTCCCAATGTCTGAATGGAATATTATTACATGAGGAGTTTGTCAGGGGAACCTCTGAAAGTCATAGAGGACTATTCCCAAAGACCTCAGGAAAGATTACCATTATCTAAAATCAAAGATTATGGCACATTTTATGCTAGATGAAGCAGGCTACAGAGAACAATTCAGCAAGTTGAGCCCAAAATCGACTCAAACGTTCTCTGACTACCTCTGCTTAGTCCGAATCATATTTGCAAAATGGACTTCAGCAGCCAAAATAAATAAAGATTACCAGAAATTAGAAGATCTAATTATCAGGGATAAAGTCATCTCATCCCTTCCATCAGCATTTTCGAAATTTTTGCAAGAGAATGAATGTACGAGTGTAGATCAGATTGAGAGACGTGGTTCGGTTTATTATACAGCCAATAAACATTGTTTTGCTAGTGAAGCTATTGATACAAACTTTGTAGCATCGGCTAACTATGAAAAACCTCGATCAGAACCCTATCATAGGCAAAAACCATATAAGCCTACGTCTGAAAAATACAATCATTGTAGATATTGTAACTATTCACACCATCAAGGTGAGATGTGTGACAAGAACCCCGCATATCTTACATATCTACAGAACATCGTAAATAGACAAGATAAGGAGCGTAAAGCCTTCAGAAATGCACGTAAATGTTTTCTCTGTAAGGCGTACAGGCATTTTCGTCAAGCTTGTAAAGGAAGGCAAATGACCAATAAAGCAAATGCCGCCTTATTTGATAGTTCATCATCAGATGAAGAACAATCAGAGAAACACCCTGTGAACTCAGCACAGCCTTTTGACATGTTTAACGCAAATAAATGTACTGTTTGTAATACCTTTTATGAAGATGGCGTTTTAACATGCGGCCATTCCATTCCTATTGCCAATGAAGAAGCTAATTTGGTAATAGACTCCAAAGGCAGAATAAACATCCATCAGGGATATGTGAATGGCAAGCCCGCTACAGTCCTTCGGGACACCGGAAGTTCACTTATTGGACTAAAGAGAAATTTCATAATGCCTACAGACTATACAGGCAGGCACGTAACATGCAGAACATTCTCTGGGAATATTGAAAAGTACCCATTAGCATGGGCATATATTCAGACACCTTTCCTCACTGGGAAAGTAAAATGCGCAGCATTAACTAAACCTGTTTGTGATATCATCATTGGAAATTTACCAGAGGTGAATGATATACCTCATGATATAACATCTGTTTGCATTGATGAGAACTTAACATCATCACCATCAAATATCATCATTGATAATGTTGTACCACCAAATGAATGTATGGTAGCTAATGTAGCACTAAGATCTCATGACATCATTGATCAAACTGTTTCACCACCATCTGATATCATTGAATGTGTGAACGCAGTAACTAGATCTACTGCTAGAGTGCAAGATGAAATTAATCAAACTGAGGCTATAGAAATGATTAGCCCAGTGGTACTACCTCCTAAAACTATGAAGGAGACTTTTGTAACAGCCCAAAAAGCTGATCCTTCATTGTCTAAATATTTTAATCTGATCAGCCAAAAGCCAAAGGTAACCAAAAATGCAAGATGGCATTTTGCTTTGAAAAATTTCATCCTCACCAGGTACTATACCAGAGGTGACAGCACAACAGAGCAAACTGTTTTGCCGATTGAATACCGTAAGCAAGCCTTACATCTTGCCCATGATATACCTCTTGCAGGGCATATGGCATACTCTAAGACCAGATCAAGATTACTAACACAGTTTTATTGGCCCAAATTCTGCAATGACAATAAGCAATATTGCAGAAGTTGTGACATCTGCCAAAAACTGGTAAAGAAAGGTAAACACCCACAGGCAAAGTTACAAATCACTGACCTAGCCAGTCGACCTTTTGAGAAAATATCTGTCGACATAGTGGGCCCTCTTAATCAGATAACAACCAGAGGGTATAAATATATTATTACCATCATTGATCTATGTAGCCGCTGGCCTGAAGCGATTCCGCTAAAGAACATAACTGCCAATGATATAATGGAAGTTTTCTTCCATATATTTTCACGGATAGGATTTCCAGACACTATCAAATCAGATAGGGGAAGTCAGTTCATTGCCGCATCTACTCAAGCTTTCACCAAAATGTTAGGAGTGAAGCAATGTTTCAATTCTCCGTACCATCCGCACTCAAGTGGAATCATAGAAAAATTTAACGGTGATTTAAAGCATATGCTTGCTAAAGTCACGCAAGAACACCCCAACAACTGGGACTTGTATTTGCCTGCTATACTTTTTGCTTATCTCGAAGTGCCACATTCTAGTACTGGGTTCTCTCCTTTTGAACTTATCTATGGTGCCAAACCACGTGGCCCATTGACTATATATCATCAAATGTTAACTGAAGCCACTCCATTACTTAAACCCATATCATCATACGTATACGTTACATCATTGCGTGAAAGAATCATCAAATCTTGTATAATTGCAAAAGAAGCACTAAAAGTATCTGGTGCTACATATAGACAATATGCAGACAAAGGTAACAGGACAATAACGTTGACACCTGGACAGGACGTACTTCTTCTCTTACCTAGTGACAGACACTTATTGACTGAGTCTTGGCAAGGACCTTTTAAAGTTGTAAGACAGATTTCAGCTGTAGACTATGAGATTAAAATAAAAGACAAACACAAAATATTCCACATCAATATGCTAAGACCATATTACAACAGAGATACCGAACAAGACGATACAATAGCTTGTACAGTAATAATAGACCATGAAGATGACGAAGATAGTGACGAAATTCCAACACCTGCAGTAGACACGACGAACTGCTTGAAAGAAATCAAAATAAACCCACACTTAACTCAAGCAGAAACAGACAGCTGCAAACATCTCATACAACAGTACAACACCATCTTCTCCAACAATCCAGGACAAACAGAATTAGTACAGCATCACATCACACTCACTTCAAACACACCCATAAGATGCAGACCTTACACCATTCCAGTGCATTACAAAGAAACCTTACATCAGGAAATCATTAGTTTAGAGAAAAACAACATCATTAGACGATCCCAATCACATTTCTCATCTCCAATGGTCATGGTACGCAAAAAGGACAATACGATAAGACTCTGTATCGACTATAGGAAATTAAACAAAATAACTCTTCTTGATCTAGAACCAATGTCCAACTCTGAAGATCTACTGACAGAACTGACAGACTCTAGATTCTTTACGAAGGTAGACATGACGAAAGGTTACTGGCAGATAACGGTAGACGAACAGAGCAGACACCTGACAGCATTTGCCACACCTTGGGGACTGTACGAATGGTGCAAACTTCCATTTGGGCTGGTCAATGCCCCAGCAACATTCGTACGTATGACACGACTTTTACTAGTGGACATACCAAACATTATCTGTTACATGGACGACATTTGTGTTCACACAAAGACAATGACAGACCATATAAAGACATTACAGCAGACATTTGAATGGATCAGACAGCACGGACTGACAGTAAAGCCGACAAAAGTAGACATAGCCTATCAGGAAATATCCTTCTTGGGGTACAAAATATCTAATGGCTTTGTCACGACAGACGATAACATCGTGTCCAAAATACTGAAACTATCACTTCCGACTACGAAAAAGCAAGTCAGAAGTGTGTTCGGATTACTAAATTATTATAGACAGTTCATACCTGATTTTGCTGAACTGACTGAAAAATTTACTAACCTACTAACGAAAGATCAACCTGAAAATATTGTAAACAATCAATGCCTAAAATTTGCATTCCAGAAAGTTTTATCTTATTTCTCTGAGAATAGGTTAAAGAATCCCATTCTCAAATTGCCAAATTTTCTTATTCCTGTCAGATTACGCACAGACGCAAGCTCCGTAGCGATTGGAGCAGTTCTGTTACAGGAACATGATACTATCCTACATCCTGTATATTACTTCTCTAGAAAATTAAAACCTAGAGAACGCTCTTGGTCGACACCGCAGTTGGACGCCCTTGCTCTAGTTGAGGGTATAACAAAATTTTCCAGATTCCTTCTGGGACGTCATTTCATTGTTGAGTCCGACAATAGTCCGTTGAAATTTATTACTTCAGGAATGCCTACCAACCAAATGATAGCGCGCTGGTCTCTTAAACTCCAAGATTACAGCTTTGAAGTTCGACATATTGCAGGCAGAACCAACACAATTGCCGATCTTTTGTCCCGTTGTCCGACCGACCCAGTAAGCACTAATGTCTGAGTGCAGTGTGTCAAATACACTCAGAACAACACAGCCATCAGTGAAGATTTTTTTCCCACAAAAAGCTGTGTGTCTACCATTTGATGTGATAGGGTTTAATCCCATTATATAAAGTTTTCTTATTTTATTATTACTGTATTAAGTGTTTTGAATAATTGTGTAGTGTGTGGTAGAAAGCGAACAATATTAATTGTACATATACTACGAAACAAGAACAGTGCCACATTCGCTCTGAACTTACCGCAAGCGAACTATCCAATTTATCAGTGGTATCTGTGAGTGGAACATTTCCAGTGATATTTTTAATCCGTGTGTGAAAGAGTGAACTGAACTTTGACATTTACACCACTGCAGTCAACGAAATCCAGAAGTTTTCCAGCGAAACATCCAACACATGAATGATCAGAACAGTTACATTCCGAGTTACTACATCAGACCGGAACAAGTGTGTTATAGAATTTTTCAACATCAGCTGTTCGTGTGTACTTCCGGATAATTTAGAAATTTAGTCCAAAATTAGCAGACGACAAACAAAACCTTAAAAAGGTATGACGCTTCTAAAATGTTTAAGAATCATCAATGTCGAATACACGAATTGTGTATTAATAGTGTTTCATCTAGTGTAATCTTAGAATCATATCTTGATTAACTTATTCATACTATCGACATTTTTTCGCTAGTATGGAAAAGCATCAAGCGATGACGCTGAGAAATAGAAAAATAATTGTAAATTATTAAATTTAATATTGTTTAAAATTACGTCCCTTTCATTTAATTGTTATTACATTATTACACCAAGGGCGATAAATTGAAATGTATTTGAATATGTGTTGTATATAAATAGCCATGGTGTTGCCAGATTGTTAACACTCCAGGAAGTCATCAACTGGGCATGGTATAGAGTTACCGACGTTGCAGACCGACGGAAGAGCTCATGGCCAAATGAGGTCGGAACTCCAACGTTGAATAAGGCTTATATATAGGTCGTATTACGGTCTTACCAGATGTTTTTTTGTTTACAAAGAGCATATTATTACTTTTTTTTTCGAGGTTGCGAGGTAGTTGCTTGGAAAGCTGTTGCTACCGATCTGACTGGGTCAATATTGCAACTTAGGTAATCATCCATCGAGAGGATGTAACTTGGCAAGTGGTAAAAAAATTGAACACCACATGTCTTAAAATACAACTTGCATTTCTTATGTATTTCTATGCCATTATTATTATGTATTTCTATACCAATGTATATAACAACACAGGGAACGATTCTGACATGGTTAAAATATTAACCCACTATGTATATAGAGTATACATGAAAGATGACATCTTTCATGAAAAGCCCCGGGGAAGCGTGTCAGAATCTGGAATGAGATGCAGGAACATCGTTACGCCCGCCAGGCGAATAGTTCCCAACTGGGATGCCGTGACATCGTTACGCCCGCCAGGCGAGTATTAGTCACCTGCCTACAGGTTGCTGGCTGACGCAATAGCCAGCGGTCAGGCAAGGACAACGCAAGACGCACGCAGGCCTCGTGAAGCGAATCCACAGAGGGCAAGCGCGTTGCGAGAAACAGACAGACAGCTTGGGGTAATCGGACCAGACAGGACGTATAGAGAGAGAAAGGCTTGTGTAGTTCTGTGCCCGAAAGTCGAGTGCTTGTGCATCTTGTGAGATAGACTGTAAGCTGTGGGTTGTCTGTAAGTGTATTGATGTACCATATATGTAATGTAATGATTATCACATGCCAGGCTAGATCGTGTTGCATGTGATCGGTAAATAAATCCATTGAACTTCTTGTCGTTGTGTCTCAAGTCCAATCATGTTGTACTTGTACTTGTCTCACATGTGTTAGGGATAACGAGCCAAGTCTAAGACTCTGACAGCTTCACACCAGGAGCTGGGCGATGCCGGGCCGGGTCAGACAGACAGACAGACAGACAGACAGATAGTCGGTAACGGGAATGGGAACTTATATGACTACTTATATGAATTAAATGAGATGCTCCCCACCAGGGACTGGGCGAAGCCGGGCAGGGTCAGGCAGACAGATAGACAGACAGATAGACAGTCGGGAACGGGAACTTATATGACTACTTATATGAATTAAATGAGATGCTCCACACCAGGAGCTGGGCAATGCCGGGCCGGGTCAGACAGACAGACAGACAGACAGACAGACAGTCAGTCGGTAACGGGAACGAGAACTTATATGACTACTTATATGAATTAAATGAGATGCTCCCCACCAGGGTCTGGGCGAAGCCGGGCAGGGTCAGCTAGTCTTATATATAAATTAGGATCTCCGTCTGTCTGTCTGTATGTATGTATGTATGTCCTTTATTTGTTCGCGAACGGCCCATCCGATTGAGATGAAATTTTCTACACGCCTTCCTTTCATTCCAGCGCTGCCAACTGTGATATTTTGTTAGTGTGAAATCGCCTGCTTACTCAGTATTATTTCATTTTTCATTTTTCATTATAATTTCATATATCTCAGGGGACCTAACTCTGTAAAAGTTATTTCAAGGGGCATAACTTTTCTGTATAACTTATAGTCATATTGTGGCATCGTTTTCAAAGATTTATAAACTCTTTGTCCATAGTTATGTACCGGCATATGAGTTATAATAAATAATGATACAATCTGTAAGGCATTTTCAAAGTTTTCATAAAAATAATGCACAATGAATAACATTGTAACTCATCTTTTTTTGCTTAAGAAGTTACTGTAGTCATGCAGGTGATTAGAAAGAGTTTTCATTAAAAATAATGGATGGTGTGTGGAAGGACATTCTTTTAAGTTACTTTTTTTGTTGTATGAATTTAATGAGAACTTATATGACTACTTATATGAATTAAATGAGATGCTCCCCACCAGGGACTGGGCGAAGCCGGGCAGGGTCAGGCAGACAGATAGACAGACAGATAGAAAGACAGATAGAAAGTCGGGAACGGGAACTTATATGACTACTTATATGAATTAAATGAGATGCTCCCCACCAGGGACTGGGCGAAGCCGGGCAGGGTCAGGCAGACAGACAGACAGACAGACAGACAGACAGACAGATAGACAGACAGACAGACAGACAGACAGACAGACAGACAGACAGACAGTCAGTCAGTCAGTCGGTAACGGGAAGGAGAACTTATATGACTACTTATATAAATTAAATGAGATGCTTCACACCAGGAGCTGGGCGATGTCGGGCCGGGTCAGACAGACAGACAGACAGACAGACAGACAGACAGACAGATAGTCGATAACGGGAACGGGAACTTATATGACTACTTAGATGAATTAAATGAGATGCTCCCCACCAGGGACTGGGCGAAGCCGGGCAGGGTCAGGCAGACAGATAGACAGACATATAGACAGACAGATAGACAGTCGGGAACGGGAACTTATATGACTACTTATATGAATTAAATGAGATGCTCCACACCAGGAGCTGGGCAATGCCGGGCCGGGTCAGACAGACAGACAGACAGACAGACAGACAGACAGACAGTCAGTCGGTAACGGGAACGAGAACTTATATGACTACTTATATGAATTAAATGAGATGCTCCCCACCAGGGTCTGGGCGAAGCCGGGCAGGGTCAGCTAGTATCTTATATATAAAAGGCAATGTGTGTGTGTATGTATGTATGTCCTTTATGCGTTCGCGAACGGTCCATCCGATTGAGATGAAATTTTCTACACGTCTTCCTCTCATTCCTGCGCTGCCAACTGTGATATTATTTTAGTGTGAAATCGGCTGCTTACTTAATATTATTTAATTTTTAATTTTCATTATAATTTCTATATAGCAAGGGGACTTAACTCCATAAAAATTATTTCAAAGGGCATAACTTTTAATAACTTCTCTGTATATCTTATAGTCATATTGTTGCATCGTTTTCAAAGATTTATAAACTCTTTGTTTATAGTTATGTACAGGCATATGAGTTATAATAAATAATGATACAATCTTTAAGGCATTTTCAAAGTTTTCATAAAAATAATGCATAATGCATAACATTGTAACTCATCTTTTTATGCTTAAGAAGATATCTACAGTCATGTAGGTGATTAGAAACAGTTTTCATTAAAAATAATGGATGGTGTGTAGAAGGACATTCTTTTAAGTTACTTTTTTTTTGTTGTATGAATTTAATGAGACGCTACCCACCAGGAGCTGGGCGAAGCCACGCCGGGTCAGATAGATAGACAGCTTTTCGCTGCAGTTATCTACAGGCATATGCGTTATAATCCTCCTCCTCCTCCTCCTCTCCCCTCCTCCTCCTACCCTCTTCCTCTCCCTCCTCCCTCTTTCTCCTCCTCCCTCCTCCTCCCTCTTCCTCCTCCTCCTTCCTCCTCCTCCCTCCTCCTCCCTCTTCCTCCTCCTACCTCTTCACCCTCCTCCCTCCTCCTAATCACTCCTCTTCCTTCCTCCTCCCTCCTCCCTCCTCCTTCTACGTCCTCCCCCTCATCCCTCCTCCTCCTTCTCCTCCCTCTTCCTCCCTCCTCCTCCTACCTCCTCCTCCCCCTCCTCCTCCTTCTCCTCCTCCCTCTCCTCCTCCCTCCCCATCCCTCCTCCTCCCTTCTCCTCCTCCCTCCTCATCCTCTCTCCTCCTCCTCCCTCTACCTCCTCCCTCCTCCTCCTCCTCCCTCCTCCTCCTCCCCCCACATCCCTCCTCTTCCTCCCTCTTCCTCCTCCTCCCTCCTCCTCCTCCTCCTCCTCCTTCTCCTCCCTCCTCCTTCTCCCTCCTCCTTCTCCCTCTTCCTCCTCCCTCTGCCTCCTCCCTCTCCCTCCGCCTCCTCCTCTCTCCTCCTTCTCCCTCCTCCTCCTTCCTCCTCCATCTCCCTCCTCCTCCCTCTCCTCCTCCCTCCTCCTCCCCCTCCTCCTCCTGCGTTCTTCTCCTTCCTCCTCCCTCCTCCTCCTCCTTCGCCTTCCTCCTCCCTCTTCCTCCTCCCTCTTCCTCCCCCTCCTCCCTCCTTCTCCCTCTTCCTCCTTCTCCCTACTCCTCCTCCCCCTCCTCCTCCCCTCCTCCTCCTCCTCCCTCCTTCTTCCTCCTCCCTCCTCCTCCCTCTTCCTCCTCTCTCCTCCTCCTAATCCCTCCTCCTCCCTCCTATTCCTCTACTCCTCCTCCTCCTTCCTCCTCCCTCTTCTTCCCTCCTCCTCCTCTCTCTGCCTATCTCTTCCTCCCTCCTCCTCCTCCCTCCTCCTCCCTCCTCCACCTCCCTCTTCCTCCTCCCAGCTCCTACTCCTCCTTTTTCTTCTTCTGCTGCTGCTGCTGCCGCCGCTCCATTTACGCAAGTTAATTGTTGGGGAAGATGTAAAGATCTTTCAAGTGCTCTTTCTAATGCTTTTTGTAAGTTGGTCTTCGTTTATCTAAGGTTGTTCTAACTGCAACCAATGAATGATTAGACAGACAGACAGACAGACAGACAAACATACGGGAACGGGAACTTATATGACTACTTATATGAATTAAATGAGATGCTCCCCATCAGGGGCTGGGCGAAGCCGGGCCGGATCAGACAGACAGACAGATAGACAGACAGACAGACAGATAGATAGTCGGGAACGGGAACGGGAGCTTATATGACTACTTATATGAATTAAATGAGATGCTCCACACCAGGGACTGGGCGAAGCCGGGCCGGGTCAGCTAGTGTGTATATATATATATATATATATATATATATATATATATATATATATATATATATTTCCATATCATGGAGGAACATCAGTATCAGAAATCGACAGTACACGAGACAGACGGCTGTGGACAGACATGATCGCCAACGCCACACGACATGGACTATGAGATGAAAAAGAAGCACCCCCAACTGTTTTAAACAATTTGAGATGAGTGCCAGAGTAAACAACAACCACAGTCTGGAGGGAGCTAATGAAACTAGAACATTATATACATTAAGAAAGAGAAAGAAACTGCATTCTGTGGTCATGCGATGAGAAGAGTGGCATCGGAGAACATCGTGACAACTGGAAATATCAGTGAGGAAAAGAGGCAGAGGCAGGCCACATGTTCAATAAACTAAAGATAAGAGATTAATGCAAATGTGGAACTGTTAAAATGACAGCTAAACATTTGCTGCCGGAGTGTCCAGTATATGCAGAACAGAGAAAGGTATTTTGGGCCACACCTGATTCATTTGAGGATAAGCTCTATTCAGATATCAACAAGCTCAAGTTAACCGCACTTACTTTAACTAAATTCAGGTTGACATCTAAAGGTGCACGAAGAAGTACTTAGACTTCCACACTTCATATCACAGGTATGTCGGTTATAAAAGCGTCCCAGAGGCATGAAATGGAATATTGCTTGGATAGCAAATCCATTACGTGGAAATTCCGAATCGAAAGCTCACTGTGTGGATGTCATCTGCAGACTGCATACTTCTGGTTTCCTGAAGAACAGCCTATGGTGAACGGAAGGCTCAATATACGGAAGTGAGGCTAAACAGCCATGTGCAGGACGTGACGATTCCTTGGGTGAGCCCAGTACCAGAGCGCTATGTGTCGGCTCTGCAATTATGGAAGCCTCCTTGGATGGCGGGGAATGCCCATGGTCTGCCCCTGACTTCCCTTGAGGGCTGACAGGAATGTTTTCGGCTGTTCTAAATGAGCCAGCTGGGATGGGGGAATAACACCACAACAGTGAGATTCAAACGTCCTAAGAAACCCCGGGAAGGTTAGTTAGTTAGTTAGTCGCAGTTCCAACTTCACAGCAACGGGTCTTCCCCATTATGCTCCGTTCCTGTACCAGTGAATATCACACAAAACGCTCCCCACTGCCCAATGTAAAAAGTGGAAAAGACAGGAGTCTCGACAAACAACAGCCCGCACAAATACACTGTGCATAATGCCGCCACCAGAATGTCAACACACCAGTCCCCCACGAAACACCCAGTTCATCTCTGATGGAATCGGCTGTCATTTTCCTATCTGAATGTTTCCTAGATGTTCACCCACACAGTCCACGAAAATACAGTTCATCGCTGATGGCAGTGGCAGTCAACCAGAAGCCCAGCAGCCACGCATTTCTGCATAAGGCAAAAACCTGTCAACTCTGGGACATAGCCACCTGCCATCACTCCGAACATGCAGTCACATTCCAAAAGACCTCAGGCAGATTCAGAAGCATTTCACACGAAACTCACAGCTCACAGTCTCGCGCCACGCACTCACTCAGTAGCAGGGCCCGGGAAGGTTTACCTGGTCAACAAATGCCCATAGAAGTCGGATGTGTCGGCCTAACGGCGCAAGAACGCAGCTCTGCTGTAAACAGGCACAACGCAATTACGTCTGGGAAAAAAACTCCGGATGAACGCAGAGGAAGAAGAAGGAGGAGAGTCCAAAAGTAGAGCCCAGGAGAGCCAAGGACGTCCCCAAGATGAACAAGGAAAAGATTTCCTTGAATAATAATAAAAAATGGAGTTTCCTTGCCTCTCTGCTCCTAGCCTTTAGTTTCCTAGCCATTTTATCTAAAAAATTATTATCCAGTCCAAAGGTATTATGTATACTCATTAATCTCACAATCATTCATTTGGTTGTGAAATAAACACAAACATAAACCCCAATTCCCCAGATGAACAAATACTACACATTTATCAGTGGAGGTTAAATAATAATGTGTCTTGATCATGAACTCAAGCTTCTCCACTCCAGGGTTTTTGGAACCAACTTGTATAAAGAGTTCTTTAAATTAAATACAGTTGGTCCACTGTGTGAGTGTCATTCTGGATCAGGTATGTTGATAGTTGAGTTGTCGCTCCACTTCCAGGTACAAGCAAAGGTTTATCCGGTTTTTGTGGTTGGATGACCTCTTGCCTGTAAGTTCTTTCAAAAAGAGGCGTCATCTTCACTCCAGATAGGAGCTCCCATCAAGAGGCAAGTCTGTATCTGGATGGATCTAACCACTAACCGAAATTCCAGCATCACACATATATCTACTGATATCATAAATGCATCTATATGATCATTAGAAATGAAAGAAGCTAAAACCCCAAATGAAAAGAAGGAAAATAAATAAAGGGAATTTTGACCCCAGGGAAAAATAAACAAAGGGGGAAGAGGGTCTTAGTATCCCCCAGCAATTATCAACCGCATAGCTGGTTCCTCTCCATCCATTCCTCCACTACAGGGCGCTCAAGGCTTAGACTACCAGATAAGCAGTGTCATCCCATGCCTGTCATTCATGGTCTCAATGTTGAGTAATACCTTCATCGATTCGGAATTTGACAACCATGTTCACCATTCCCTTTTGTACATAATTAATTTCCCTAGTTATCCTTCCATTTAAAAGAAAATGCCTCACACATTAAGTGTCTTAATTCATTCCTAAATGCAATGAGTATTTACTTATAAAAAATATAAGTGCATTATGACATCATCTTCTGTATAACATTCAGGTGGGTTCTTCCCTATAAAATGCTTTAAGGAGGAGCATGCGCCTTCCTCTTCAACATGTAGGTATATGCCTTTATCTTACTCATCCATAAGATTCATCATCATACATCAAACATAATTCATGAAACAAAACCATATTATTGTAACATGGGTGGTATGGAAAACAAAGGGGCGTCATACATAGAGGCACCTAACTTATCAATTAGTGCACTATCATCTTTTCCTCTGATAAATTTGGCAGTATGCATCACATGGCCTAATATCAAGTGATTGATTGATTGTTCATACTCATCCTCGGTATGCCACTTCTCCTCACCAAATCCAAATCATTCAACATAAATCATAACTCTACTTGCATGAATGATGAATAGGCATAATTAAGTGACTCACAATCAATAAGTTAAAAGATACATTCATACATTTAACACCAATGAAATCACAATTGAATCACCACATGAAAGCTTCCATAGAATACACAGGACTTCACGATAACACATAGGGAACGATTTAACATTTAATGTGCCTATGTACTGTTTCTAGGACGAATTACACTAATTCCTCCTACTTAGTGAATGCACATTTAAGATAGTTCCTTACTACTGAACTATGGATTCTAACCTCCTAAATC
This sequence comes from Cepaea nemoralis, assembly GCA_014155875.1. Taxonomy (NCBI): domain Eukaryota; kingdom Metazoa; phylum Mollusca; class Gastropoda; order Stylommatophora; family Helicidae; genus Cepaea; species Cepaea nemoralis. Next base: position 203,044 of record JACEFZ010019902.1, read on the forward strand.
CTAAGTTAATCACTAACTCCTAAATCACTACTGACTTAGCTTAACTGCTTAAGGAGTAAAATGCACAACCTAGGCATAATGCTTATGCTTTCATAGAAGCTGCATAACTAAAAACAAACACCGCACTATGGGTTAACCTAGTGCACAGATTATCTACGAACTACGACATCTGGATATAGTGCTTAGTCTCTCATGAAATAAATTCTTAAGGACTAACCACATTTTTACAGCATACCAACTTACCATTTTCTAGGACAGGAGCATAACTAACTTAATATTACAGTGTGCTTACCTTCAACATAGCTGAATGTCTTCTTCAAGCATAACGCCATCATGTTTCAGGCTCCAGACTAGGTTTTTTTCTGTCCTAGTTCGCTGGCTGCTTAATAGGCTGGCACTTCTCTCTCTCTTCCTCTATTGGAGTTAGCTAAACTTCAGTTTACTCGTTGAATAGAACAAAAGAAAACGCAGCGGCTGCAGCAAGATATATCAATATGAATTGCAAACAATTAGGTATATTTAGCTCCTGCGAAAAGAAGTAACATACCAGACACAGACCCAATGTACATACCTTACAAAGAACTCCATCTTACACAGGTGAAAACAAAGTGTGACTAATCCAAAAACATAAACAATCAATAAATATATAATACTGAAGTATTAAAATAAAACAATAAGTATTGTAGGACAACAAAGCACGACCGACGTTTCGGTTCTACAACCTTTGTCAAGAAAAGGACAACACAAACAGATAAAAAGCTAAATAAAACACAAAATAAAATTAAACACAGCTTCTTGTTGACATGAGAGAAACGTTTATTGATTGTTTATGTTTTTGGATAAGTCACACTTTGTTTTCACATGTGTTAAGATGGAGTTATTTGTAAGGTACAATGTGTCTGTATCTAGTATGTGTCTTCATTATGCAGGAGCTGAATATACCTAATTGTTTGCAATTCGTTGAGTAGAGGACACCAAGCCGTCAGTTCCAGTGGCGATTGCTGAAGGATTTTCGTTTTACACACTGACCGTCTGCCGGTCTTCCTTCATGTTAAAGCCTCTCGGTTGTTGTTTACGTTATGCCGAGTCGTGACCAATGGCTGAGCTCCTTTTCGGCTATAATTAGAATATTGTCGTTCCCTTTTCAAATCAGTGCTCTTTTCAAATTAATATGATGTAAATTTCATCTGCCTTCTTAACATAGAGGCGCTAATTCCTTCATTTTTCAAATTTGAAATTAGTTCTGAAGGTGGGGGTTGTTGGCGCTGTTGCTAACTGGAGGGTAGTGCGGGAAATTCAAACAGCGATGTGGTGGTTTGCAAAATGTATACTACATATCTTTCCCGGATTCCGTCATACCATGTTAGTCCTTCTATTCTAGGCAGGCACCGGTTAATGAAAACCTGTAGTTTATTCGTGATTGCTTTAGGTGTTCTCCGTGTTCCTGACTCATAAAGCAGTTCAGTAGTTAGTTGCATATCCTTTACAGGATGTTGCAATCAACACCAGCAATTTTAGCTGTTGTGATCTCTTAACAAGTTTACGTTCAGTATTTTGCCATTGCTTTCTGAACGACCAGCACCCTTACCATTTCGTAAAAAATTAAATGCAACGCGGTGATCTGCTAAATCGCGTGCAGCAGTGTTTCTACGCTGGTATGCGGGATCACGAACTGTGCCCGTAACTCCTTCACCGCGGAGCTGGCCATAAAGCCGTACTGGTATGATATTTGAGTTATGTAGTCTAAGTCGGACAGTTAGAGCATTGCTTTGCTGACCCAGCAGCTTCTGCAGCTTGTTTTGTATAGGTGTCACCTTTCTTCTGAAGTAAACTCGGCAGGCCGATAGAGGCGTTATTGCTGCATGGGAAACACATGGTCCCTACAATTCAGCCCAGGCTTTGTGTTATGGATAGGTATAACTCCATCCCTGCAATGGGGTTTAGTTATTATGCCCTATGCATTATCTATATCTATAAAACAGAGTGTATGTTTGTGGGTATTTATGTATTGGATGCGTTCGATAACGGTACATCCGATTGAGATGAAATTTTCTACACGTCTTCCTTTCATTCCTGTGCAACCGACTATAATAATTTCTTAATGTAAAATCTTCGACTTATTTAATAACATTTACTTTTCCATTTTCATTATATAATGTCTATATAGCAGGGGGACTTCACTCTAGAAAAGTTATTTCAAGGGGCATAACTTTTAATAACATTTCTATATACTTTATAGTCATATTGTTGGACTTACTTGCACTATTGTTAAACTCTTTGTCTATAGTTATTTTCAGGCATATGAGTTATAATAAATAATCATATAATCTTTAAGGCATTTTCAAAGTTTTCATAAAAATAATGCATAATGCATAACATTGTAACCCATCTTTTTCTACAGTTTTCATTGAATGGTGTGTGGAAGGACATTCTTTTAAGTTACTGTGCGCCAGGAGCTGGGCGAAACCACGCCGGGTCAGATAGATAGATAGTCGGGAACGGAAGCTTATTTGACTACTTATATGAATTAAATGACATGCTCCCCACCAGGGACTGGGTGAAGCCGGGCCGGGTCAGACAGACAGATAGACAGACAGACAGTCGGGAACGGGAGAGCTTATATGACTACGTATATGAATTAAATTAGATGCTCCCCACCAGGGACTGGGTGAAGCCGGGCCGGGACAGACAGACAGACAGATAGACAGACAAACAGATAGTCGGGAACGGGAGAGTTTATATGACTACGTATATGAATTAAATGAGATGCTCCCCACCAGGGACTGGGTGAAGCCGGGCCCGGTCAGACAGACAGACAGACAGACAGACAGATAGTCGGGAACGGGAGAGCTTATATGACTACTTATATGAATTAAATGAGATGCTCCCCACCAGGGACTGGGTGAAGCCGGGCCGGGTCAGCCAGACAGACAGACAGACAGACAAACAAGTAGACAGACAGACTGATAGATAGATAGATCCCCTCCAGGGCCTGGGCGAAGCCGGGCCGGGTCAGCTAGTAATATAATAAAATATCATCTGTCAAGACGGCCAGGTGCCAGTATGTGAGTGAGTATATAGTCTGTGTGATACTCGATTTAATTTCTCATGACTTCAACAAATTCCATAATGATATAAAAGCCCATCTTGAGTGTTGTATTCTTCTTTTAATATCGCGGTGGCTCGCTCATGTTTATTTACATTGCTACCAAAATGTGTGCGTGGTTTCACCTCTCGAAGTGAGGTTTCACCAAGTGAGATCGCGATATCATGTTGCTTGATTTCTTCGCTTCATCTGTGTCTTTCCCTAGTGGCTTTTTGGGTGTAAATTCTCTGAACACCCCCCGCCCCCTCCCCCTTTTAAGTGTGTTTATTTTATCTAGCATCTGACTTCGTGTGTGGGGCAGGAGTGCAAGGTAGTCAGAGAAGCTAAGCATTCCTTTGAATGCCACTTCTATTGGTGGATGGTGCTGGCTTCCTAATCCAGTCTATAGTCAATCATTATCATTATCATCATGTGCCATACAGATAAGCGTGAGCGGTTATGTACCGCGATCTTACTCGAATAGTCAAAAGTCAGTAACTTCGTTCTTTTTGTTCGTTCGCTTGAAATTTGTCTATAACTGCAACGTTGACTCTTGTATAAATGTAATTGTTTTGCTTAGTTCACTCAGTGGTCCATAGAGGTTTGCCTAGATATGTCGTGTTTTGGGCATTCTTGGAGTATGTGCTCTGCTGTCTGCCGCACCAATCCAAATGTGCACATGGCTGATTCTTGAATTTTGTCTTGAATTTTGTATGATTGTGGCTGCGTAATAGTCAGTAACTATAATAATCGAGACAACAAACATCCCTGTCGCACTCTTTTTATAATTCATATGTATTTCGATACATTTGTATAAACTAAAACAGTAAGTATAACTCAGTTTGATGTCGGTGCTTTGGCATTAATTGTTGTTAACACTGTTGAGCTGAACAAGCAGCCCAATGTCATGTTTTCAGTAGAGTTTTGGTTTGATGTCTAATCTTTTCAATGTAGGTTTAACAGTTAATGTGCAAATAATTTCTTTCTGCATCAGAGAGCTCTGTTTTTGATGTTTTTATTTGTTACCTTTATAAAGGTAATGATCTTATGTGGGATCCCATAGTTATATCATCCATTTCTACAACAACACCAATAATACACTAATAACACACACAGAACTAACGTCTATACCAGTGGTTCTCACCGGTGGGGAATTCCCCCCCCCCCCCCCCAGGGGAATTTTAGGGTTTTCAGGTGGGGTGGGGGGAATTAATATTATTTTAAGATCGCATTAATACAAGAACCTATTACTTGATATTGTTTTCCCTTCATACTGTACGTTTCTGTACGTCTCACCCTTCTAAAATTCAATTTACAAAGTAAGTAGACCCACAAATCATGTTTTATGTGGACGTCTAGACTTGTTTTAGTATGTGCTATTAAATTTAGCTTCCATTATTACGTATACTGTGTAGGGTTGGGGCGGGATTTTTAGGTAGGAAATACGAAAGGGGGGAATGGATGTTCTGAAAATATGGTGAAAGGGGGGGGGGGGGGAACGGGCCAAATTTTTAGGTAGGAAATACGAAAAAAATGGGGGGGGGGGATGACGTTCTGAAAATATGGTGAAGAGAGGCACGGGCCAAAAAAGGTTAAGAAC
>JACEFZ010019903.1:0-41144 GCA_014155875.1 Cepaea nemoralis
ACCCCAAAACCCAACACCTTTTAAAAAAAAACCTACCCCCCCCCCCCCAAAAAAAAAACATTTAGCTTTCAAGGCGTGGGTCCTGAACAAGTTTTAATCCAAATGCACTAAGATGGAACTGTGAGTTTAATATAAATGTGCCGACGAAGAGTTTCTAGCTGCAACGTTCATTCGGTCACTTGTTCCTGTAAATTTCTTCTGTTGCACTTTGCGTTGCGCTAGCCACGTTCGAGCTTTAGGGTGAAGCGAGCATATAAACTCGTGAGTTAAAAAAAACCTCAAGGTTAGACTAACGCCAAGGATTAATTTTATCGTACAAGTAAATAAAGCGCCGCTAGACAGAGGATCGACTTAATTCATTCATTCAGAAGCATGTCCTTTGCAGAACCTCGCTCCCATAACAACCTTCCGGAAAACCTCTCGATCATAAGCGAGGTGTCCCGCGTCCGATACACCCATCTGGAGATCATCCGCCATATCCTGCACCCATCGTCTCTTTGGCCTTCCTCTCCCCCTCTTCCCAGGCATATATACCCCTCCATTATTGCTCTCTCCAAACTTTCGTGACATTTCAAGTGACCACAATATTTCAATCTTCTTTGTTTTGTCGTCTTTAATAAACAGCCTTCTTCAGTATTCAGCTCTTGAAGTATGGATGCATTTGTTCGTTTCTTTACGGAAGATATTCTTGGAACTCGTCTATAACATTTATATTCAATGGCATTTATGCGCCTTTCAGCTTGTTTAGTAAGTGTCCAGGTTTCACAGGCACTGGGAACTGACCACTTCATCACGAAGACCCCCAAATTTGTCATAACACCCACACCCACACGCGCTCTCTCTCTCTCTCTCTCTCTCTCTCTCTCTCTCTCTCTCTCTCTCTCTCTCTCTCTCTCACACACGCACGCACACACACACACACACACACACACACACACACACACACACACACACAAATATCACATCCCAGTCTCTGGCTCGTATGCCAAGGTCAACTTCAAATGTATAGGAGAAAGGAAACAGAATGGTTGATTTATTAATTTTGTTTTTAACATGCTATCAGAATATTTATATCATAGTTTTTATTAAGTGGCAACAGCAGACGACGCTGGTGCAACAGCCTTGTTGCGTGGCTCGGGACAAACCCTTCAAGGGACACCATTTCTGAATCGCCTCTAGACAACCTTGAGATGTCTCAATTCTTAATCTTTCAGTGCCAGTGGCCTTCCTTCTCTGGGCTTTCTAGACCAGTTGCAGTGCCTGAGGCGAGGGCTGGGATATGCGCATCTTGCTCCATGGGGCTCCACATCTATGTGTGTCATTCGGATGATCACCTCTGTTGGTAGCCCTGGCCAGATCAAGTGCAGACGACTACACTTTTATTTTAGCCAAAAGGACTAGAAGTGATATGGCCCAGTTGTGGACGGCATGTTTTTTTTTTTTTTAAACAAAGGAACCCAAAATATACTGGGTTCAAGCATTACTTTCCCTGGCCATTGACTGTCATCAGTCTACCCGCATGGCACCAGTTCTGTGTCTCTATTAAACTCATCCTTACAGACCTGTTTGACTTGGGATGCTCTGTTAGTAACTATGCATTTCACTGGCAAAGAGCTTTTAAGATCAGTCCACCCAGACTTTAAGACTCGCCCTTATAATAACACAATGGGGTTTTGGTTAGTTCCACCTTCTATTTTGCGCACCCCATACTTCACTAGTACAGCCACTGTGATTGCTCAGATACCCTTACCAGACCAGTTACCGTCCTCCTACCCCGCCCCCTTCCTTCTATGTGCTCACTGAACCGTAACATCCAGCACATCAGCACCAGGTATCAGAATACATCGGAGATTTTCTTAGTCACTTACAGATCCGAACGGTGAGGTGAGTATGAACGTTTTCTCTATTAACATTTTTTTCAATTCTCATTTTTTCTTCATTGCTTCCATTTTCCATGCTTTTGTTCTTCTCGTCCTGTCGTCACCTTCTGATGTAGTCACAGGAGATCTCCTTGACTGTATGTTGTGTTTGTGAGTGTGTTTGTTTGCTGATGAAGGCTAATCGCCGCAACGTTCTGTATGTGTCTTAACTCTGTTATGTAAAGCTGCACTACTTTGTGTCATTTTATATTGTTCCAACCTCATTACCACGGTAAGGTGTACACAGGGGAGATAAGGCTCAGTGATTGCTTCCCTTCACTTTATTGTGTTTGTGTTAATAGTTCATCTTTATTATTAACGTAGCCACATCAATAAATGCTGACCATGGATCGATACTTCACACAGTCATCATGTGCCCTGCTAACTGATACGTGCGAGTATGTCTATCCACGTATCTCCGTCCTTAGTGCTCCGTTGATGAATTTCCTCAATGCCACCGTCTAAGTCCATTCGGCATCATTTCTGTCTGTCTACCTCTTTTCCCATTGATCTTTGATCTTTCCAGTCCAGTCATACGTTTTCTAATGCCTCTTTTCTCATTGCACGGCCAACGAATGTGTTAGCCTCTCTTACAGTTGTATGTGTTCTACTTTCATTAGACTCTTCCAGGTAACAGCTGTTAAATTCCTCTGCCAGTCCAAGGAATTCACAACAATCGTCTCAGGAACCACATCTCCATTGCTTCCAAGCTCTTCCTAATTTGTTCACTCACGTTCCATAATTCACTGCCTTACAGTAAACCAGTTCTGTATGTAGCATTTCTGACACTCAATGATTGTGACTTAGTACAAGCGACTCCACAAAATACTACTACATATCATGTGTTTTCTTGTTTCTATTATGCTATTTCATAAAGCTGTCCAGTATTTATCTTGTTGTCTTCTTTCACCCTCAAATTTTCCAGATATCACAAACTTTCAAATCTTGTCTCTCCTAAAGACACATCTAAAGAATCCTGACTGTCTACAAAGAAGTTTTCTGATCCATTTGTGGATTTTGTCTGCTTTTGAAAGGACCATCTTATTTGTTTTTCATTCTCAATCCATTGCATTCTTTGCATGTTTCTCAAAAACCACATCTCTGTTGAAAAAGGGGTCTCTGTGTTGAAGTGGTTAAACCACCTGTCTCGTACTATGAAGGTCACAGGTTCCTCTTAAGACTCCATCATTTGGTTAATTAGCACAGAGTTTTCACACTGCTGGAGTTCTTGCTCTGTGTGACACTTTCAACAGGCTGATCTGTGGAAAGAAGACCGAACCATATGGAATAGAACCTGGTGCAATTAAGTCGATCTTCTTGCCTTTAACTCCCCTTCAACATCTCTATTGTGATCAAGTGTTCTTCAGCTTTTCCACTTATTGTCCAGGTTTCACAAATGTCATAGACGGTTTTACTTGACATTTCAACACAAAATGACTTTAACATGGCTGAGCACATAAAGAAACAGACAGCAACAAGACTCCAATAGTTTCAATTTAAACATGTTTACTTTTTTAAATTGTTTCCAACACAAATCAACATCCAGAACACAAAACAATGGCTTTCTTTATGTACAGAATTACACTACAAATATACATCATTATGATCCCCATGAACATCTTCTTCCCACCTCTTTCGAGGGTAGTGCATCACACCTTGTTGCACACCTCAAAGGTCAGCATGTCTGACTTCAGCATGCATTTATGTAAGGTTTGTTCCCTCTAGACAGATTCTATCCAAGGTAACAGGCTCTATCTATCCAAGGGTAGGTTTTCTTTCCTAACAATTTTGTCAGAGTCATTGGTTTTATAACCTAATCTTTGCCATTTCCAACTGTCATTAGATTTTTAACCCTAAAAGAATTTTCTTATGGAGAGTTTCTCTGTGAGTCTCTCTTTAGTAGATGTTGATACTAAAGATACTACAGAGAGACAAATGGAGACGGACTGTATCTGCAGCAAAGAACCTCAATGGCTCGGAACGCTGAAGAAGAGGAAGAAGAAGAAGAAGAAGAGGAAGAAGAAGAAGAAGAGTTTCTCTGTGGTAAAAGCTCTCTAGGCGGTCAGAGGAAACATCTTAAAGACACACTGAAGATCTCACTAAAAGCTTTGGATTTCATCAGGACACTTGGGAGAGGAGTGGCTGGCCGGGTGGCTAGAATGCCGGATTTTCCTTCGGGAGACCAACGTTTGAATCCTTGGTAATGTATAGAGTTTTTTTCTGTCGGGGGCTAAAAGAAAACTTTTAACCTGCACAGTTAACGGTGACTGCACTAGCCAGGCGGCCTTAATTCCTCAGGCTCAAGACCCCCCTGCCATACACCGCAAGGTACTATATTAGCAGTAAATGACAGTTTTATGACATTGACTTTGGAGACCGCTGCCAACGACTGAAAATCGTGGCGTATATCATTATGCAAGGGTGCAGTCACTTGTGAAGCAAACAGGACTGCAAGAGCTGTGAAAAAAAAAGGCTGGACATAAAAACCACCGCATTTCCTCCTGGAATGTCAAGCATTCTTTGCCCACATTGTCAAAGAACATTCCAAGCCTTACCAGCTATCTGAAAACTCAGGGCTCCATACTTTCAACCCCATTGGATGAAATAAATGGTCATCATCATTCCTAATGGACAAACATCACAGATTTGTGACATGCACTCGTGGGCCTCCTGTTTTTCATCCTTAACTGAGAAGGCGAGGCATCTTATCTCACTACCCAAGAAATCAATAGGAACTATTATATCAATAATTGCCATTGGTTCTTGTAAAAATTTAGGAGGGCTGCATGGTCTCAAGATATGGTGTCCGCCTCAAGTGCTGGAGGTCCCGGTTTCAAGCCCCAGTGTTGACCGGGATTTTTTCACGTGGACTTCTAGTAATAAAATTTCCCCTGGTCTCTGGGTAGTGAGATCGGACGCCCGTGTATATTGTTGCGCACGTAAAAAATCCCTTGGCAGTTGGAAATCGAAAAAGAGTAGCCTAACGGCGCTGTCCGGAGCAAAATTTCGAGTTAAAATCTACCCAAAGTATTTAAGGATCCTCGCCGTGCTACGGAGTTCGTGCACTGAGCTGAGTTTCTCCAAACTCAGGTTTGAGTTAGGAGAAGAACGGAGCACTTATGGGTTACACCCGTGTGCCGTGATGTTGATCCATCGACTAAACTAAAACATCTTGTAAAAATGCCCAACCTATGCTGAGATCAAACCTTACACCATGTGACCTCTCAGCCATGACTCCCAGTGGACATCATCTGTTCCCCTGGCCAGGTCTCCAACCCCCTGCTGGTGAATGTTTCTGGAAGCTACATTAGCTATACCGATGTACACAAACGAATTCATGTTTGATTCATTAGATAATCCAAAGAATGGTATAAGATTGTTTGTTTTAAGCATGTGCACTCAATCATATATCTTCAAGGAAGCTGTAAGGATACAGTAACTAATTTCATAATTAGTAAATACAAGAATAACACTGCTATAGAGACAGTTGTAAGGAAGGTAGAGGAACGTGATATTGGAGAAACATCCAGACTACTTGGTTATGCAGATGATATAGATATTATAGGGGAACATGAACAAAAGACATTGGAAATATTGACTCACTTAAAGGAAAAAGCCCAACAGATAGGGCTGGTTATCAACCAAGATAAGACAGAATATATGGTAATTTCAAGAGAAGGAATGGCTAAAAACTCTGGCCACATACAAATAGATAATATGACCATTAAAATAACGGAAACATACAAATACCTGGGTACAATCTTCAACTGCTCCAACATCATAAGGGAAGAAATACAAACTAGAATCAACTCTGGAAATAAGATATACTATGCACTACAACACCTGCTAAAATCAAATGTGCTATCTCGTAACACCAAAATCACAATATACAAAACACTGATCAGACCAGTTCTGCTGTATGGCTCTGAAACCTGGAGTACAACAAAAGGAGACGAAGCCTTGTTACAAACCTTTGAGAACAAAGTTTTAAGACGCATCTTTGGACCCATTAGGGATACACAAAGTGGAGAGTGGAAAAGAAGAAGTAACAAAGACATTTATGACCTGTTTAAGTCCCCGCTAATCACTGGTATTATGAAAGCTAACAGAATACAATGGCTGGGGCATATAGAAAGAATGGAAGATAATAGGGAAACAAAACTCGCTTACACTCAGGAAATAAATTACCGTAGACCCCAAGGTAGACCAAGAAGACAGTGGAGAGATAATATATATACAGACCTACAAGCACTTGGAATCAACGACTGGCAAGAGAAGGTCAACCAGAGAGACGAATGGAGACGGATTGTATCTGCAGCAAAGAACCTCAATGGCTTGAGACGCTGAAGAAGAAGAAGAAGAAGATTATTTTTTTTATTTTGTCTTTTGAGGGAAATGAATCACATCTGGTTATGTTCTTCTTTAACTCAGAGAACTCTTGACTTCAACATGCATGTGTGAGAGAGTTACTTCCTCTTGACATATTGTATCCAAAGTTATGGGCTATAATTGTTAACAATCTTAACATGTAAGTGAGGGAGCTGTGGTGGCTAGCACTCTTGCCTTTTGTCCTGGTGGTCATGTATTCAAATCCTCAAAGTGGATTTTAAAACAAATTGACCCGGGCTACCAGGTTGAACCAGTCTAAAATGGGTAGCAGGAAATATCCTAGGAAGTAAAGGCAGCCGGCATAATACTGACCACACCACCCACTGAGTGCCTGCTGGTGTATAAAAAAACGTGTCCTCTCCATGGACTGAGGCCTACAGAATGTGATGGTTTCAATGCTCCCATATCCACAGCCCGTTCCTACTATGTTGTTATTTTTAATTTATTTTATTTAAGTAAAGCAACTGTATAATTATTGAAGCACCTCTATAAATATTGAAAACAGTACACAGTGAAGCCCCTCTATTAATATTGAACAAAGTATAATGAAGCAACTCAATAAGTATTGAACAATGTGACGGATAAACTGACATTGTGTACAGAAGCTCTGTGACTATTAGATGACACAAGTAGATACAATGTTGGCCTGTGCAATCATCACAAAACTGGTTAAAAGTCTGGCTTCATTCTCCCCGAACAGACCAGCATGGCCTCTAAATACTGGAAACTGATTTAACACAAAACTTTAACTTAAATTTAACACATCTATTAACAAATGGGGTGGAAAAAAAATAATGATTATAATATGAGTATTGTTAGAAAATGTGGAATGTATATATCACTCTGCAATATTTAAGTGAACTTCAACAATTTCCTTGCTTTAATACATTTCTGTGATATGTGAGTGTACTTGAATAACTTCCTTGTTTTAATACCATTCTGTGATATTTAAGTGTACTTAACAATTTTCTTGTCTTTCTCACTGACTTGCCTCCCTGTGTATAATTCCTTTTACCGTAATGAGTTTAGTTTAGTTTAGTCAAAGGGTCAACATCATTGCATATGGGTGTAACCCACAAGTGCTCCGTTCTAGTCCTAACTAAAGCCCGAGTCCGGAGAATCTCAGCTCTGTGCATGAACTCCGTAGCACCGGCGAGGATCCTGAAATACTTTGGGTAGATTTTTAACTTGAAATTTTGCCTGGGCAGCGCCGTTAGGCTACTCTTTTTCGATTTCCAACTGCCAAGGGATGTTTTACGTGCGCAACAATACACACGGGTGTCTGATCTCACTACCCAGAAACCAGGCAAAATGTTGTTACTAGAAGTTCACGTGAAAAAATAGCAGTCCTCATCGGGGCTTGAACCTGGGACCTCCAGCATTAGAGCGGAAAACATACCCCGATACCACTCAACCCCCTAATCATAATAATCTTGCTGTATCCTCCTTGGATCCTAAGTAAAAGGTAAGCAATGCCATGAAATTTTCAGCTAAAATAGACACAAAATGTAAAGTAAGGGCCCATATTTACAGGACCTGAAGCTATTGGGTATATGGTGTTAGCCTCGTGCATTTATAGACCAATGGGCACTTGATGGGATCAATATTACACTAGCTGCCTTAACATCCCCAGACATTAACTGGTGTCCACCTTAAGCTGGCTTGACCTGTGAGTCCAGGTCATTTTGACAAATCTGCCTCAATGCGAAATGGAGCCCATGATCACTGCACTACTACAGATCCCAAAGCATACACAGAAACAAGAAAATGAAGCGATGTATCTCTACACAAGAATGATACTGAAGAATGCTGAGATTCTTAAGTTAAACACATATTATCAACTGAACTCATCAATGGCCATAAACCACTTCATGTGTTAAGGAAAACAATTTTTTTTAAAATAATTTGCAATTCATCCATACTGCTCAGACACAGCAAGTGTTTAAAAATGTGACAAACTACAGCTGAAATTATAGTCACAGATCTTTTTGACAAAAAGTAAATAAATTAATCTGCCGCATCTTTTAATCCAGCAGTTAATTAAATTAACATAATTTGTAATTAGGCACAGCCATAAAAACACTTCACGTAACTTGAAAATGAAGATCTATTGCTATTTCGGACCTCAAAACACAAATATTGAAACATCTATCAATTGGATCTTGCATTTTTCTTAAGACAAACATTCCTATTACATAAACACATGATAATTACAGAATATACTTTCACTCTACAATGATGGTATCATTTTACAAAATTATAAAAATAACATATTTACAAAAGGTCTTGGAATATAACATAACAAATTTTAACAGCTGCTACAATGTATCAATATAAATTATTTCCCCAGTTAGTAAAATATATTTCACTTGAATTTAAAAGTTCCATTTAAAACATATCACAACATAAAAATATAATGAACAGTATACAGTGGTGCCAATATAAATGTCATAAAATTGAACCAAACTGCAGTGAGAAAGAATGAACATTAGTTTGAAACAAACTATAATAAATAATCATGTTCAAATTAATAATGGTCAAGTAAAAAGGGTTAAAAGCAAACAACAGAAAAATTGACATCAATATTGTAACAATAATCAAACTGAAAGACTAAAAAAAAGTACAATATTTAACATCCCGTTTTAAACAATCCATTCAAAGCTTAATTTGAAAATATGCATACTTATATTTATTATAATCAAGATTAATTTATGATAATTAGCTGTCTGGAAGTTAGTTTTTTTAAATGAATGTAAATGTGAATAATGTGCAATCAATATAAAAAGTACTTATACTAACACAAATTTGTTGAATTAAGAGAAAACTTCATAGCAAACTTGGATAAATAAATTTAAATGTAACCAAGACCAAATATTCCAAAAAATGTTACATTGCTTTATAATTACATCACATAAAAAGAAAGACCTAGGAAAAAATTTAAAGAGAATTTTATTAGTATTCAGCGGTGCCAATTTTACAAAATATAACCATAATTAGAATATACCCAGAAACAAAATCTTGTAAGGATATCTTAATCACCATAAATACCTTCTTCTTCTTCTTTTCCCTTGAGAGTTCCTAGCGGAGCGTAGGTCCACAACGACACTTTCAAGCCCTTTGTAGACCATTTCATGCTTGGTTGGATGTTGGCTGATTTTTGTCTTTGGTGTGAGTTAGCCAGACTCAGACCAAACCTCTCTAGTCACCTTTTACGACATGCACATAAGACCTACATATTCTTTAATTCCGGGATGTTTTTTTTCTTTACTTCCCCTTTAGGGCCGCAGTAACATCACAAACAAAGATAACATATTTTGCAATTAATCAAGAGTAATGCCCGTTAGAATACAAAATGATTCCACAGAAAATGATAGTACATCATAAAATCATCTTGGCTGGATATGTTCAGAAATAAACAGCACAAAAAGATGCTAATGTAACGTTATATCTTGACCAGTCATCAAACACAGACATCAACAGTGATACTGATACAAAGAAACATTAATTGAAAAATAAGACCAATTGAGTAGGAAATTTTGGCACAAAATAACATGAAAACTGGACTAGAAACAGAACATCACATCTGTGATCATTTATGGACACTGACTGACCAATGAGTGGTCATGCGCGTCGTGTCAGAGCGCTAACAAGACAAGTCATCTGAAAATGTCAAGCAACCTGATACAGGGGGAAATGGCACGTGGCAAGAACACCAAAAGACACGTGGCATCCAAGATGTGCAGCATGGCAGCCGACAAGAAGACGAGCGGAGAGAATCTACCTGTGAGCTGCAGCAAACAACAAGAACCTCAAGCAACCTCTAACGAAGCTACCACGAGGAAGGACGACTGACAACCTACCACAAACAAGAGCCAAACCTAATGAGAAGCAGAGAGAGGAGAAAGACACCAGAGTCGGAAACACCGACTCACCGACAATCAAGTGGGTTGTCAAGCGTATCCAAACGGAGCTGACAGATGAACAAATCCTGAAGCAGCTACAAGAAGAGAACCTCCACATCCGATTCTTGAAGGCGGAGCGGCTCCTCACCTACTCCAAGATTCCTACAACCTTGGCGGTGGTGACGACAGAGGGCAGCGAGATGCCGACCACAGTATCAATCAACAAGAAAATGCAACAGCCAGAGAGATTCATCCCAAGAGTCAATCAATGTTCAAGATGCCAGAGGGCCGGCCACAGCAGAGCAGCATGTCGCAGTAAGACGGAAATCTGCCGGTACTGCGCCGATCACCACGCCTTAAAGGAGTGTCCGCTGGCCAAGCTGGACACAGACTTCCGAGTATCTAACAACAAAAGAAAGTACACCAAGTGCCTGGGCAAGCATGGAGCAAGATACCTGGGCTGTCCGTACCTTCAAAGACACAGAGACGTCCTAAAGTTTGGCATCACCACAAAGACTCCATATAAGGATGCAATGCGGTGGTGCGAGACAGCCACGTGCATCTCACAAGCGGAAAAAGCTCAACTGCAAGACCAGATAGATGAGCTAAAGAAGCAAATCAAGCTGCTTCAAACACCGGCACTACCATAGACAATGAAACACTCTTGCTGAAATAAAGGAGATCCAGCAAAACATCAAACAAGAGGTGGAGCACATGGCGGAGACGACAAAGAAGAATGAAGAGATCCTACAAGCAATCAAAGCAGAAAGAGAGATGCTAAGAACTGAAAGGGAGCTAACCCAAAACAAACCAGCAGAAGCCACGGAAAATATCACAGAGAAGCCGCAAGATGAAACCCAACAAAAGACCGAGCCGGAACTGCAAGCTAAGGCCAGCAGCCCAACCACAACATCCAAGAGGGAACCATAATCCCGCCGGATCTCTGAAGCCGGCACAGAATACCCACTTCCACATACCCTGGAGGAGTGCCTAGAATCGGCAAGATTGGAGGAACTCAGGCACCAGGAATTCAGAAGGCGCTGGGAAGAGAAAGAAAAGAAACTCAGGAAACCGGTAGAATACCCAGATAGACACTATGACGATGAGGACGGACCCGGCTACACGTACTATACAGAAGACGGAGAGATGATCCCATGGCTGACCGCAGAGGAAGAAATCAAAAGGCAACAGAAACTCAAAATCGAAAGTGAAAAAGGCGCAAGGAGGAAAATGAAAACATCGAAAAGCTTCTACAGACAATACACAAAAAAGGAGGCAAGAAGATCAAATAAAAAGTCCTTATAAGGACTGCAACCAGTCAAGCCAGACGAGCCAGGAGCCTTCACTAACAAAAGAAACCACCAGAGGAGACGGGAACAAAGGACAGCCGCCGACCAATCCCCCAGCTGACGTCACAGACACAAACGCTTACATAACCAGTCCGAGATAGGACTTACTCGTAAGAGCGCACAAGACAAGAAACAGGGTAAAAATACCCACAAGAACCACGGATCTCAACAATAACCAAAGCTGAGGAGGCAGGTTAGACGAGACCGAATTTGGAATTTTTTTTTGAAAACTGGAATTGGAACAATGAGTGGTCAGGAAAGACAGTGTAGAACATACTGATGCACCTTCACATGCTTGTGTTCCAAGCATCTCTATCCTTCTTAGACACCACAGACTTTGTTGGTGTGACCATCTTTATTGAATTTTAGCTAAAAGATATTATTTAAGAACAGCTGGGCACCCACAAATAGTGATTCAAGAGCACAATGAAAAACGGTGTGAGGAGAAACTCCTAAATTTCACCTGCTCATTTTTATTAGCTGCATTCTCTGAAATTATTGAATCTGTATTCACATCAGTCATGTCTCCTCCTATTCAGGATCATGACAAAACTTGGAGAGTCGTAAACACTTTTTATATTGTTGTAGATCCTTTGCAGATTGTATTCCTCACCACAGTCCTTTGATAGACACTGGATCTTTTGTTAGCTCTCTTGTCCCATACATTTTCATACCCATGGTGTCTTTAATGTCCCGTGCACATCTTCCGTAACACTATCTCCTTATTATGGCCAATTATGTCTTATATAATTCTCTGCCTGTAACTCTTCTGCAACTGAGTTACAAAAGTGATAGTCACAAACTAAGCAAATAGTGAGTGTAAGATGCCACATGGCGTTTAGACAGAATGACGTCATCGGAATAGGCGGTGGAAAATCATATACGGAATTTCCCATTCAGACACTAAAGTGGACGTCAACAAAGGAATCCAAGGAGAATGTGGAGAACGTAATTGGACAGCAACGGGGGACGCTGGAACTTCGTGATATGGACAAGATGTGTTTATGAAGGCTCGCTGTGAAGGTGACACCTGGAGGTAGTGATTTCAGGATGAAACAGCTGGCACTCCGGAGAGGAATTTATTGAGGCGACAACGGTGAATGGATCGGGAATGGAAATCCACCTAGACTGAATTTAGTATCTAAGAAAGTTGAGCTGAGGAATGGATAGGAAGGCTTCAAGGGCGACGAGCTGGTTTGGGAGCTCAGGGGTGGATGTATTTGAGTAGGTGCCGATCCTGTGGTTAGGGATCAGCCTGCTTTTCTGCCAGAGTTTTAATCCTGTTACCGGTGGCGGAAAATAAACGTCTGAAAAAATCGTTCGCTTCACTTGAGTATGCTGTTCTGAGTTCTGTTATCAGGTTCCGACTTTTCGATGATGCTTTTTGTGTTTGCTCCAGTTTGCGTTTAGAGGACAGGCACGTTGAGACATAAGACTACCAAGAGCAATACATTATAAGCATAATAAGATGGGACCACAAATTGGGCGTGGAGAGATTTCTCCTTAAAAATAATTAGTTGCACATCCTCTCCCTTGGAGAGGTTTTTCCTTAAAAAAGTTAGTTGCACATCCTTTACAAGATATAGCAGTCAGCATTTTTAGGCTGTTATTCCTGGGCAAGTTTACGTTCAGTAGTTTGCCATTGCTTTCTGAATGACCAGCATTCATACCGTTGTATGAAAGCCAACGCAAGGTGGTCTGCTTCCAAATCACCCACAGCTGTGTTTCGAACGCGGTATGCGGGATTATGAACTGCATTTATAACCCCTTCACCACAAAGGCAATGTAAAAAAGGGTTACCCAGAAAGGAGAACAAATATAAACCGAGCTAGAGTTTTTATCCTTCTAACAAAATATCATTCCTTATTCTGTACTGATCAGATGTACAGCAGCTTCAAATTCTGAGCATATCTGATTATAATATTTCACATGAAAATGTTTGAATACAGCAGTTAACATTTTAATTTTCATTCTTTCATTATTTAACCTACCATGAATTAATACAATCAGCAACTTGTACATTTTTCCAATGCAACATACACATTTACAAAAACTGAATGAAAAACTGAATCAACAACCTGAACAGCACTTGGTGAAATGTTTACATACAATTGCATATAAATAACACACATTTCCTTGACTTTGCTCTTCCTTCTTATGTAGAACAGTATTCCTATTGTGGGTTTCAAATTGTTTAAAAAACTATTCCAGTTAATGCACACTTGTGGGGTTGTATACTATAATAAATGTTAACAATTATTACATTAACAACTGAATAGACATTTAATGTTTAATGATTTGGAGGCTGATCAATTAGACTGAGATCAAATTTAGATGGTGATTATTCTAAAAGTGACACAGATCAAGCGATCTAATGATCGCTTGAGTAATGAAATGTGTGAGACAGATGTTATCAAGCTAGATCTGGCGCTGCTTGTTGCGTCAAAAATGTTGACATTATTACTGGACTCATAAAGTGGGTTGATGCAGATGGATCCACATGCTGGGACGACTGCCACAATAAGAAGGAAAATTGGGATGGTCAGATCCGCCAATCTGTGATCATCATTATCTTCTTCAATATCCCAGAATGTTATAGAAATGTCAGGATGGACACATAAGTCACCTATGTTGTCCATGGCTCACCGTTCTCAGCAATGCACACAGGTGTCGAAATACTATGTATTGTAAAAAGGGGCTAAAAGACATAACTGCACTGGGTTCTATCCCATATGGCTCAGTCTTCTTTCCAGAAGATCTGGGTATTCTAAACATCGCACAGAGAATGCGCTCCATAGCCACAGCAATGACCCCCAAGGGGGTCTAAAAAAGACTGCACTCATGAACAGAATGACAGAGTCTGAAAATGAACTCCCGACCTTTGTAGCATGAGACAGGCAGCTTGACCACTTGGCCATGGACACCCCCTTACTACATACTGTCCACTCTTTACTGTTATCAGTCCAGGAAATTCTGTCTTCTCTTCTCCATTTGCCCTTAATTCATCTCGGGAGAGTTACCTGAGAGGGTGTCATGACATGTGACATGCCCAAGTCAGACAAGTTTTTGTCATTTTGTCACTGACAACAGTGATTCTTTCTGGTCTGCATCTGAGACAGCATAATTAAACTAATCAGTTAATTTTGTCACAATAACTGGTTTTAGTGCATTTATTTTATGTTTTTTTTTTAAAGCAGGAGTACTGTGGCATTGATGTTTACAGATACTGGGTGGTCAGTGGTCATAGGGCCCTGTGATCTGGATGTTTATAAGTAATGAGTGGTCAGTGGTCAAGAGGCCCTGTGATCTGGATGTTTACATGTACTGGGTAGTCAGTGGTCAAGAGGCCCTGTGATCTGGATGTTTACATGTACTGGGTGGTCAGTGGTCAAGAGGCCCTGTGATCTGGATGTTTACAAGTACTGGGTGGTCAGTGGTCAAGAGGCCCTGTGATCTGGATGTTTACATGTACTGGGTGGTCAGTGGTCAAGAGGCCCTGTGATCTGGATGTTTACATGTACTGGGTGGTCAGTGGTCAAGAGGCCCTGTGATCTGGATGTTTACATGTACTGGGTGGTCAGTGGTCAAGAGGCCCTGTGATCTGGATGTTTACATGTACTGGGTGGTCAGTGGTCAAGAGGCCCTGTGATCTGGATGTTTATAAGTAATGAGTGGTCAGTGGTCATAGGGCCCTGTGATCTGGATGTTTATAAGTAATGAGTGGTCAATGGTCAAGAGGCCCTGTGATCTGGAGATTTACAAGTACTGGGTGGTCAGTGGTCAAGAGGCCCTGTGATCTGGATGTTTACATGTACTGGGTGGTCAGTGGTCAAGAGGCCCTGTGATCTGGATGTTTACATGTACTGGGTGGTCAGTGGTCAAGAGGCCCTGTGATCTGGATGTTTATAAGTAATGAGTGGTCAGTGGTCATAGGGCCCTGTGATCTGGATGTTTATAAGTAATGAGTGGTCAGTGGTCAAGAGGCCCTGTGATCTGGAGATTTACAAGTACTGGGTGGTCAGTGGTCAAGAGGCCCTGTGATCTGGATGTTTACATGTACTGATTGGTCAGTGGTCAAGAGGCTCTGTCACCTGGAGGTTTACAAGCACTGAGTGATCAGCAGGCCCTGTGAAATTGAAGTTTACAAGTACGGAGTGGCTTTGACATGGAAGTTTACAAGTACTGAGTGGCTGTGACATGGAGGTTTACAAGTACTGAGTGGCTATGATTGAGGTTTACAGGTACCAAGTGACTGTGACATTAAGGTTTACAAGTACCGAGTGGCTGTGACATTGAGGTTTACAAGTACCGAGTGGCTGAGATACTGAGGTTTACAAGTACCGAGTGGCTGTGACATGGAGGTTTACAAGTACTGAGTGACTGTGACATTGAGGTTTACAAGTACTGCGTGGCAGTGGCATGGAGGTTTACAGATACTGTGTGGTCAGTGGTCAAGAGGCCCTATGACATGAGGTTTAG
Source organism: Cepaea nemoralis (assembly GCA_014155875.1). Lineage (NCBI taxonomy): Eukaryota > Metazoa > Mollusca > Gastropoda > Stylommatophora > Helicidae > Cepaea > Cepaea nemoralis. Next base: position 16,039 of record JACEFZ010019903.1, read on the forward strand.
ATACTGGGTGGTCAATGGTCCCATGAAATAGATTGATGTTTACAGATATTGGGTGGTCAAAGGTCCAGGGGCTAAAACACTGTCATTGACTGGTTAACATTTAAGTCTTCTTATAGTCAACAAAACTGAACAGTCAGTTCAAGAAAACTATATCTACATTGAAACAAAGAGTGCCAGAAGCATACTTACAAAACGAGATTACCTTACATTAAAACCAAGCAAAATAATGTGTAGAGAATCTTTCAAAATAAGATAATGTACACAATGTATCTTTCTGTGCTGCAAAATCACACACAGCTTTGTATCTTTTGGCTACCATCAGAAGTACATCAGAGAAAAATCTTAAACACTGAAGTATTATAATGCAATCATGTTGCATAATTTTAAACTTCCATTTTTTTTCTTTGGTTCTTTTTTTAAATTTTGCAGAATTAAGTTTGATCAAATAACTGCAAATACTCTGTCTTATAACATGCATGGATCACAAACTGTCGATGAATGTAATACCCAAAGTTGCATATTGTCTCATGGCAGCAAAGTACCATGAAATACTCATCTTGTGAAAGCAGTATCACAAGTTGAAATATTAATGAAGACTTGTCTATTCATTATGCTTTAGCTACATATTTATATATTCCTACACAAAAGAAGACAATCAAGAAGTACTGTGTGAGGCAAATGTCTCTGGAGTCCCTGGTATATCAATTCTAGCAGATATCCTCGCTGGAGCAGTAGAGTTTGTGCCCACTCCAGAGTCGGTATAAGAATGTTCATCTGTCTCTCCTGGTTCTACCCCAAGACTAAACTTGACATTGTTCTCCCCCCTTTGTTCTTCTTGCTTGTCACCATCACTGTAATCATCCTCTGAATCAAAATCAACTTCCTGGTGGGAAGATAACTCCTGTGCGCTCAAAGTCCTTCTGTGCCGAAATCTAGAGTCAGATTCTTCAAATGACTCACAAGATGGCCGCCGCAGCAGTTCGGCCCATGCCTGGTTGCGCTGTTGATATTCATCAGTGATGTTAGGTTTGCATCCATTATCCACAGCTTTGCAGATCTTTTGCACCATGTCATTAAAGGCTTTTGGGTGGTCTGCATACACATGATGTCCTGCCCCGACTATCACCTGGGGAACAATAAAATGTAATTAACTACAGAACTAAGCAACTGTATCAACTTGGAAACATAGTTCTTGTTCACTCTTAATATTACAGCCAGGTCATCATCATCATCATGTGCCATGCCGGTAAGAGTGGGCGGTCATGTTTTGCCATTTCACTTGATCACCAGAGCCATGGATCAGCTCAGTGTTCTTGTCTCGACCATAAAACGTGACCAAGCCATCCAGGTATTTACTTCTCTGCCCTCCCCTTGTTCTCTTCCCCTCGATCTTGCCAGTTGTCACCAAGTTCTACAATTTATTTCTTCTCATAACGTGACGAAAAAATTGTGACTACAGCCAGGTCAGAAGTGCCTAAACTAATTACCTTTAGTAATGTAAGGTACAGGACACTATCCCATGCCTTGAGACCTACTGTATATTTCTATAGACCAATCAGCACCTAACGGGTGATGTGATCAACATTATATTGGTCATTGTTTCTTTCCAGAACATTTCCTGGTACTCATTTTAGGCTAAGTCGACTTGAGAGCCCAGGTCAATTAAAAGAAATCTTCCTTGATTGGAATTTAAACCTATGACCACCAGGCCAACAGGCAAGCGAGCTATTCTCTGTGCTGCTGTGGTTCACACGGCATAATAATGGGTAAAACAAGGCAGTTTTCATCATTATTACATGTGCCTACACTTTTCCATAGCATGATGAAAGACTGTCAAGAATCACCTATTGGCATCTTCCTGTATCTTTTTTCTCATAAGCCTTTCTTTCCGCTGTTACATGTTCGAGTCTTTCTTCTCAAGTGGCCAAAAATGTCATTTGCCCCTTCCTAATGTTTGTGATAAGTTTTCTAGCAAGACCGTTTATTCACGTCAAATAAACATGCCACTGTGATCCTGGCCTTGTTTTTGAAAGGTTCAAATACCAGACATACTGATAACCTCTTTCTACTAGAGCAATATGCCCTGCGATTGATAACACAATTGTATGTACACATTCCATATAGCATGGCAAGAGCATTTAACACTTAACCAAGTTTCTATTCATTGTATGACACATTATGATTGAGTAAGCAGAGAATTCATTCATGGCACTCTACTGTAAATCTTATTGAAGAATTGTAAATAAAATACCCGATTTTATAAACTTGTTTTCCATGTAATGAATCATTATATTTTTTATTTAAGAGCATAGGGGCATATTCTTCATTACAACAGTTAAATGCCATAACTACTACTCATTATCTATCCCGAGAGAGAGAGAGAGAGAGAGAGAGAGAGAGAGAGAGAGAGAGAGAGAGAGAGAGAGAGAGAGAGAGAGAGAGAGAGAGAGAGGAGAAAAGAAGAAAGGTTAGGTCCTTTCTTAAACCAAATGCACCCCCGGGAAGGTTAACCCGGTCAACAAATGCCAGCAGAAGTCGGATGTGTCGGCCTAAGGCGCAAGAACGCAGCTCTGCTGTAAACAGGCACAACGCAATCACATCCGGAAAAAAAACTCCGGATGAACAAAGAAGAAGAAGAAACCAAATGCACAAAGCAAAAGTTTAATGGACTTCAATCTTAAAAGATATTAAAATAACTTTGCTTGTTCTCAGTACTCAGGTGGATGGGGTTACTATTTGCTCGATTTATTCTCATTATTTTTGTATTTCATCTAAGAATTTTTACACTAATTTTTTGTGACCTCCCATCCAATGTGTTTAGTTTATCGTACTTCTGATTTCATGCAAGGGACGTGAAAGCAATGTCATCAGCAAAGCCCAGATCGTCAAGCTGCTCTCTCGGAGTCCATTGAATTCCATTCCTGACGGCAGCTATTGTCTACATAATCCAGTCTACAGTCAGTAAGAATAATAAAAGTGACAAGAGTCATCCCTGTCGCTCTCATCTTCTTATTTATTATGTTTGGCACCGGTGGCAGACTGCTGGTAGAAATATGGTATTAATAACACTGTCATACAATATTTAAAAAAATAGATATTCTTCTTCTTCTTTTGTTCGCCTGAAATATGTTTATAACTGCAATGTTGTCTCTTGTATGAATCTAACAGTCTTTTTTAGTTCATTCAGCGGTCCATAGAGTTTATCTTCCACTGTTGTCTCTCTAGGCCAGAAAGTTCGCCTGGATATGTTGTAGTTCGGGCAATCGCTGGAGTATGTGCTCTGCTGTCTGCGACGTCAAACCACATGTGCACATGGCTGAGTCACCAATCTTGAATTTTGTATACATGTGGTTGCGTAATCTATTGTGTCCTGTTCTGAGGCGCAGAAGAATGACCTGTTCTGGTCTGTCCATTACGTGGTAGTCGTCTTGAGTAAGGTTTGGTGGCCTTCTGATTGATTTGATCATTCTTTTCTTTTGGTGGTATGTAATAGGCACATCAGGTTGTTTTTCTTTTGCTCCTTCCTTAGCCAATCGATCAGCTCTGTCGTTTCCAGGGGACTCCACAGTGGGATGGTATCCACTGTATGGTGATCTTACGCTGACTGCTAAGTTCAGAAAGTAGTGTCCTCAGAACTGGCAATTTCCCAGACAGGAGCGCCTCTATTACGGATATTGCATCTGTCAATATCACCACAGGTTGTGTACCATGACTGGTATTTTGTAATTTCTCTGTGGCTATCTTGATTGCCTCAATTTCAGCATCATAGTTATGGCAGTACTTTCCTGTTGGAATTCTGGCCGTGTCTCTAGTATTATTTGGGTATTCTATGTACACTCCCGCTCCTCCATTTCGAACAGCATTTTGTGCTGACCCATCTGTGTAGACTCGGATCCAGAGGTCCTGTGGGTATTCGCCATCAAGGAAGCTCAGATGCTCTTTCAGCTAGCAGAAACTGTTAAACTTTCTTTTATAGGTTTTTGTGTCGTAAATTTTGACTAAGCATCGAGCGACTTCATTTCTTTATTGCTATTAGTAATTTTCAACCTTTAGCAATTTCTTCCAGAATATTGTCTGTTTGTGTGGGTCTTTTGAAGCCTACTGTTTTTTATTATGAAGAATAATATCTTCAAATATGATGGCATTAGCTCTGTTTACTGTGGACATAACAAACACATATTCTGGAAGCCCAGGAATGATTTGTCCACACCCAAAACTAATTAAACAGCAAATGAGATATTTAAAAACATGGAATTAGCCAAATAAACTATATGAAACTAAATGACAATAATCATAATTTTAAGAACTTAGAAAAGGAAACTAGAACCAATGTGTTGACAGATCAGTGCACTAATTGCTGTGCTATAATGGCCCACACTAAGTTAGTAACCTAAGTGATAACCACTGCACTACCAGTTCTCTTATAAAGTGTGATACTAGTGCAATGTAACATCAACATTACAAATTGCCTTTTATATATAAAAATAGATGAACGGAATGCACACTCACCTGTATATCTACATAGCTCCTTGGCCTCAGCTTTTTTGCCACCTTGCCAGAAGATGAATCGACCCATGATCTAGCTCCATAAATGAAGGTCACATCAAGGTCTTCAGGCCAGGCACCAATTCGTTCTATAATGGGCTTTTTCGCCCAACCAAAATTAAGAGAAACTCTGGAAAACCCAACCTCTCCACTGCAGAAAAAGAATTATAATTAAGCCATTACAATTACATTATAATGAAATATTTATAAATAAGCAAAACATGATAGTCTTAATTGAACAGTAAGATCATAGAGCTTCACATATACCAGTTCAAAACATGATGAGGTAGTGTGATCTGTTCCATTCCTTACAATCTCTTTTTCTTCTCAGAGCAACTTTAGATATCCATTTCATGTGGGGGAACAATGACCAAACACTAACATTTCTCCTCCATGACCCTCCCTTAACAGACATTTCTCCTCCATGACCCTCCCTTACATGGACACAATGCCCAGAAACAAACATTTCTCCTCCATGACCCTAACTTACATGGACACAATGCCCAGACACTAAAATTTCTCTTCAATGTTTCTCCTTTGGAGACTAGTTACTCCCAACACAGACATTTCCCATCTACGACCCTCCATTACACTAACTTTTCTCCACCTTTATTCTCCCTTGCAGGAGAACTGTAACCAAACACCAACATTTCTCCTCCAACAACTCTCCCCTGTAGGAAACCAGCCAATAAACACTAACATTTTTCCTCCAACAACTCTCCCCTGTAGGAAACCAGCCAATAAACATCAACATTTCTCCTCCAGTAATAGTTTCTGTACTAGTGTTCTTTTAAGACTAATAAGACATGACACAGTACAATAATCAATATGGAGACAATGAACAGAAGTAAATTCCAGAGTTCAGGGAAACAGAACATACATTACGGGAATCAGTTAATAGTACGACAGTAGGGTCCCTTTTAATTCTTTACCAATAGTTATTTACATACTGACCAATAAAAAGATGTCAACTGAAATGAGAAAAAGAGTGTTGAGGTGCTACATAGAGCCTGTACTTTTGTATGGATGTATGGATGCTTGGACAATGAGCAGTCAAGCTGAAAAACATCTGATGGGTGTGGAAATGTGGTTTCTGAGGAGAATGCAAAGAATACCATGGACAGACAGAACAACCAATAACCAAGTACTTCAAGAAACAAATGGAAATCGTAAATTGATTAGAGAAATTAGACATAGACAGTCAAAATTTTTTTGGACATGTTATGAGAAGAAATAAATTGGAGACCTTGGTGACAACTGGTAAGATCGAGGGGAGGAGAACAAGGGGAAGACAGAGAAGTAAATACCTTGATGGCCTGATCATGTGGCATGGTCGAGACAGGAACACTGAGCTGATCCACGACTCTGGTGATCGAGTGAAATGGCGAGTCATGACCGCCCACACTTTCTGGCATGGCACATGATGGATGGATTTGCATATCTGCACTGTGTTAGCCTAATTCCAATTCAGGGTCTACAAAAGCAGGGCAAAGAATAAAGGAAGACAGAAAGATCAAATTGATTTGCTTCTTTTTCCATTTATTTCTTCAATGCCATTTCAAGACTTCCATAAATGAAAGAAAATAACTTGATTTATGTACTGTCCATTTATATTTGCTTGCTCTAGAGGTCAGCATGGCCGAATAGATAAGAGTGCATGCTCTTAAACTTCAGGTGTAACGGGTTCACCCCCTACATCGGTCAGTTGGAATAAAATAATGACTTCTCGTCCTTGACTTAGGAACGTAAATTAGAAGTCAGAATGTGTTCGCCAGATGGCAAGGGAAACTGGTAATAGGGAAAGCTAATCCACACGCAAAAATCAGTCCAATGTACTTACTCCTCAGTAGTAGCAACGTGTGTATGGACTACACTTGAGTTCAAAGCGAGCAAATGCAACACACACACAAAAATAACCCCAAAAAATGTGCCCACTCTATAAGTGGCAGAAACATGAAAGAGGTCACACAGGTTGATGTCGGGTAATGTCTACCGATGTATTTACCTGGGACTGTCGCAGGTGTTACAGGCATATAAGTAATCCGAGAAGGTGGTGTCCACGAAGAAATCATGATACTTGCGAACTAAGTCCCCTCGCAGAAAGTTTAACACAAATGGACCTAAAGATGAAAGATATGTACATCAAATAAATGCATCACGTTATAAGTTTTGTTATTATCACTTTTAAAAAAATAGTACATAGTGTATATACTAAGAAAGCATCTGTTGGACAATTAACAGGTATAAGCATCTTCATCAAGTGATTTGCCTTGCAATGTTTAGTCAAACCTGTGGTTCAACTTTGACTAGCATTTTGCGAGTTTGCTTTCCTTGGCCTTCGACTGTCCCCAACCATCTAATAGAATACCTAAAAGACAGAAGGTTTTGTGTTGCTTCATCTGGTCCATACCCCTTGGCCTGTTCGACATGGGACACTCTACCAGTAGCTAAGCTACCATTGGCATAGCTCTTGAGGTAACAGGTATGCACAAGCTCCTCTAGAGTGTCAAGGTGGATACATAAGAAAGGGGAGGTACAAACATAAGAGGACCCTTAACTCTTTGAGTCCCAAGCAATACGTGGTGTGTGACAGGCTTTTCCCCTCACATCCCAACCTTCACATGTGTTCTCATGCATTCCACATCTATTTAAAAGCACACAAATCAACCAAGCTTCCTTAGTTGTCACTTTCACTGTATGTTTAACCTCTTTGAAAGTAATAAAACGTAAAGGTGGTCCCACAGCAGATATAGCCAGTTGAGTTGAGTCGAGTTGAGCAACCGACATCACTGCACTCAGGACATTCCCACATGCTTTGCAACAGCCAGCAAACAGTCACACTACTAATCTTTCCCGCCGCTATCTGATTGAAAGTTCTCCTGGTCTTCCCTCTCAGTTTTAATCTTCTACCAAAACCCCTGCAATCTCATCCTTTGCACATAAGGGTTCTCAATCTGTTCCTCCACCTTCTCCACCTGGTCCTACAGGCGCACAACATTGTGTTTAGGGCTTTGCTGCTTCATGCAGGGGGTAGATATAGCCATTGGAGTGTGAAGTGTTAGGCCTTCACATATTCTAGGCCATGTCATATAAGATGGGGTGGTCAGCTCCTTTCTTCATCACCTTTCCTTCCCAGATAATTCCCAGATAATTCTGAAAGTTGTTTGACACCCACTTTTATGAGGTTGGGTTGACCCAGAAGCCATACCCACCACTACCACCAAGTGTTCATATTTTGTGCAAGCACACATTTTTATCTACATTTTATATATATATATATATTTTTTTTTTTTAAATATAACACCATAAATATAGCATACCTATGAAAGGTGTGATACTGGAAGTCTAAGGGGAAGCAAAGAATAGTAACACTATAATCTACTGCACATGTTGTAAGATGTGACTATGGAGGATTGCACCTGTGTGTTATCGGAACCCTTAAAGGAAGCAAAAAATAACCTACTGTACAGGTCATAAGAGGTGATTAAGGAAGAGGGTGGGGATATGGGGCTGACTTTCACATTCCAAAGAAAAACTTTAGCTGCAAAATCAAACCAATCATGAACAAGCCAAAGATAAAGATAAAAAGAGTAACCAAGCCAACCAAGAGGAAAGAAATGAATATGGGGAGGGCATTAATGGGATAGCTTAGGATTGGAGAGAGTTGACTGAGGATAAACAGTGAAAGAAAAAGAATGAGAGGTTAAAAAGAGTAGATATGTAAATCACATTTTTGAAATGAAAAAGAAAACATAAATATACTTACCAAGAGGTCCAAGGATTCGTAGAGGTGTGAACAAATTCATCTTAGAAAATACTTTTGACAGTAAAGCAACTGATTTGTTCCGCATGAAAGGCCGGTCCTCCACGTTAGGTGGCACTGGTGGAAATCCCCAAGGGTCAGCCAATACAAGGTGTTTGACCTTCTCTGGGTACTTCATGCAGTAAACTGAGCAAATATAGCCTCCATAGCTATGCCCTGCAAAGAACAGAATAAATCATCACATTATTGTCAATACTAATTCTTTCACATAGCTATGCCCTGCAAAGAACAGAATAAATCGTCACATTATTGTCAATACTAATTCTTTCACATAGCTATGCCCTGCAAAGAACAGAATAAATCGTCACATTATTGTCAATACTAATTCTTTCACATAGCTATGCCCTGCAAAGAACAGAATAAATCGTCACATTATTGTCAATACTAATTCTTTCACATAGCTATGCCCTGCAAAGAACAGAATAAATCGTCACATTATTGTCAATACTAATTCTTTCACATAGCTATGCCCTGCAAAGAACAGAATAAATCGTCACATTATTGTCAATACTAATTCTTTCACATAGCTATGCCCTGCAAAGAACAGAATAAATCGTCACATTATTGTCAATACTAATTCTTTCACATAGCTATGCCCTGCAAAGAACAGAATAAATCGTCACATTATTGTCAATACTAATTCTTTCACATAGCTATGCCCTGCAAAGAACAGAATAAATCGTCACATTATTGTCAATACTAATTCTTTCACATAGCTATGCCCTGCAAAGAACAGAATAAATCGTCACATTATTGTCAATACTAATTCTTTCACATAGCTATGCCCTGCAAAGAACAGAATAAATCGTCACATTATTGTCAATACTAATTCTTTCACATAGCTATGCCCTGCAAAGAACAGAATAAATCGTCACACTATTGTCAATATTAATTCTTTCACATAGCTATGCCCTGCAAAGAAAAGCAGAACAAATCTTCACATTATTGTCAATACTCATTCTTTCATTACTTATGTATAGGTTAAGGTAAAGGAAACGTCCGTCTATTACCAGGAACCATTAGGGAAGCAGAGAATAATTACACTATAATTTGCCATGCATGTCATAAAAGGTGAGTAAGGAAGGTTGGCATGAGACTGACTACCTTATTCTGTAGAAAACTACAACAAAAGAATATTTTTTAATATAACAAAAAAATTAATACCAGTATTTCAAAAAGCAAACCCTAAACACAAAGTATAACTGAAGCAACCGAAATATCTTTTTGTAAAAATCTCTGGAATATGTATAACCCAAAAATATTCATTTGAGATATTCTGTATGAATTGCTTTCTCATAATTTATACTTTCCTGCATTTTACAATATGTTAAGTTCCTTTCTGGAAAACAAAATTAACATAGCTCACTGTTAAGGCATTCTCCAAAAAAGCCTCAAATAAAAATGTAACTATAATTGGTAAACATCCTCTAAAGAATTATAGTAACATTGATAGCACTATGAAACTCTAATTAATTTTCATTAAAAATATATGAATAACAAAGTAAAACAAAAAATATTACATTAGTTTTGCTGTCCACATTTTCAAGATTCTGTCAATTTGATTTAAAATATGTTTAAATGAATTTTCAATTCAAAATGATTCAATATTCTGCATGCCTATTTGTCCTTCAGACAATAACAGAACACAATAAATTACATTTATACTGTATGAAGCAATTTTCTCACCTAACAAAACAACCTTTTCCAGTCCCATTTTCTCAAACCACAGACTCAACACTTCTGTATAGAACTCATCAATGTCATCTGCGGTGGTGTCCACACGCCACAGTCCTTCCTTTTTAACCCGAAGCTGCGGCCTACTGCTCAATGCAAATCCTGGCAGGTCAATCAGGATCACATCACGCTGCAATATGAAAAACAATATCAAGAAAATTAGACCATGTTGAATGTCAGGCTAAAACAAAGCATTAGTGTTTTCAGTATTAAAGTAAAGAACCCTTTACACTCCCCAAGGTGCACTGGGCACACGGTTCTAGACCCATTTTATATAAACCAATCAACACTCAGTGAGTGATGTTGTCTGTATCAGGCTGACTGCCTTTACTCCCCAAGTTATTTCCTGGTACCCATTTTAGGCTGAGTCAACTTGGCAATTTAAGAATAATTCATCTGGATTCAAACCATGACCACCTGGCTGTCAATCACCAGGTTAACTCCTCCTAGTGACAGAATCAATGAAAATACTGGAGATAATTCAAACAGAAATGAGCGGTCAAAGATGGTGGGACTAACCAGACCAGACTTTACTAGACTGCCAGTCTCAAAAGATAATTGCTATTAGTAAATGTAAATATAGATTTCTGTTGAACAGGTCACATAAAACATACTTTCAAACATATGTGCACATATAACATTAACATATTTCATAGCTAAGTAAAGCCATTAAAATGTAGTTTTACAGAATAATGTTATTGATATATTGTTAACAAAATGCAGACAACAAAAATCCATAATCTAAATGTTTTGAAAAAGACCAAAATACTTTGAAATCAAGGTTCAATGCTGGGTACTTGCTGTATTGCCCAACAACAGGAATCACAATTGGTTGGCAGTTTCAGGGGTCCCCCCATGAGCTTAGTGTCCACGTCAGGCTCAGAAGGTACCAGGTTTGTATCCGTAACCCTTTTGCCACGGAGCCAGCATTCCAAGGATAGGGGTAGGAATTTTCCCAAGAACCTAAAGTATCCAATGATATTACATGTCCCCCTGATCTCTTGTGCAGCGAGATTGGGTATCAAGCTTCTTGGACAAGCGTGAAATACAGGAGGTTCCATGTGCATGTTGTGCAACGTTAGAAATCTCATGGCAGTTAGAAGTCTGATACTGATAAATCTAGACTTCATTTCGTTATTTTCTGATATTCTGAAAACTTTATGAGATAAAGTCACCTGCACTAGTTTTATCACATTTCTGATATTCTGCAAACTTGATGGGATAAAGTCACCTGCACTAGTTTTATCACATTTCTGATATTCTGCAAACTTGATGGAATAAAGTCACCTGCACTAGTTTTATCACATTTCTGATATTCTGCAAACTTGATGGGATAAAGTCACCTGCACTAGTTTTATCACATTTCTGATATTCTGCAAACTTGATGGGATAAAGTCACCTGCACTAGTTTTATCACATTTCTGATATTCTGCAAACTTGATGGAATAAAGTCACCTGCACTAGTTTTATCACATTTGTGATATTCTGCAAACTTGATGGAATAAAGTCACCTGCGCTAGTTTTATCACATTTGTGATATTCTGCAAACTTGATGGGATAAAGTCACCTGCACTAGTTTTATCACATTTCTGATATTCTGCAAACTTGATGGGATAAAGTCACCTGCACTAGTTTTATCACATTTCTGATATTCTGCAAACTTGATGGGATAAAGTCACCTGCACTAGTTTTATCACATTTCTGATATTCTGCAAACTTGATGGGATAAAGTCACCTGCACTAGTTTTATCACATTTCTGATATTCTGCAAACTTGATGGGATAAAGTCACCTGCACTAGTTTTATCACATTTCTGATATTCTGCAAACTTGATGGATAAAGTCACCTGCACTAGTTTTATCACATTTCTGATATTTTGCAAACTTGATGGGATAAAGTCACCTGCACTAGTTTTATCACATTTCTGATATTCTGCAAACTTGATGGGATAAAGTCACCTGCACTAGTTTTATCACATTTCTGATATTCTGCAAACTTGATGGGTTTAAGCCACCTGCACCAGTTTTATTCTGTTTACAGTTCATTTCTAGCCCTCTCAGAACTGCGAGCTGCAATAGCACAGTGGTTAGCAGTCCTGCCTTTCAAGTCAGTAGTCAAATATTCAAATCTTCCTTACGGTTTGGATTTTTATCTGTTTTTTTTACCTGAGATTCCAAGTCAATCCAATCTAAAAAAGTGAATCACGAAATGTTCTAGGAATCAAAAGCACCCGGAACAACACTGAACACATTATACAGAGAGTCACTTAGAATTAAAAATAGAGGGCTAGTGCTATATACGTGGGAGTCGCAGTATACCAGTGGCTAGTCTGCATCGCAGTATACCAGTGGCTAGTCTGTATCTCAGTAGACCAGTGGCTAGTCTGCATCGCAGTATACCAGTGGCTAGTCTGTATCTCAGTAGACCAGTGGCTAGTCTGTATCACAGTAGACCAGTGGCTAGTCTGCATCGCAGTATACCAGTGGCTAGTCTGTATCTCAGTAGACCAGTGGCTAGTCTGTATCTCAGTAGACCAGTGGCTAGTCTGTATCTCAGTAGACCAGTGGCTAGTCTGTATCTCAGTAGACCAGTGGCTAGTCTGTATCTCAGTAGACCAGTGGCTAGTCTGTATCTCAGTAGACCAGTGGCTAGTCTGTATCTCAGTAGACCAGTGGCTAGTCTGCATCGCAGTATACCAGTGGCTAGTCTGCATTACCTGATGGCCCAGTGGTCGGAACTGAGGTGGATTTTTACAACTTCTTTTATTGGCGTCTAGGTCAACTCAGCCTAAAATGGGTACAAACAAATGTTCTGGGAAGAAAGGCAGCCCACGGTATATTGACCACATCACACACCGAGTGCTGATTAGTCTACACAACTACGGGGCTAGCACCATATACCCAATAAACTCCAAGGAGTGGAATGGGCCCTTTACTTTTTCTACTATTTATGGCTTGGCCACATGGCATGGTCGAGACAGGAACACAGAGCTGATCCATGACTCTGGTGATCGAGTGAGATGGCAGAACATGACCGCCCACGCTTACCGGCATGGCACATGATGGATGGATGTCAAACGATGTCATGGTGCCTTGTGCATTCCCAATTTACTATTTACAATAGCGTTATCATTTATTGTAATATTTTGGCTGTAAACAAACGTTCATGTCAGCGTGTTGGTACAATGGTTAGGACATTACACCGACAATGGCATGAGAGCGTGGACAAGTGTTCAATACCAGCTTTCAACATTTGCTTTGACTGGGCACCTATTCCCCCATGCTCTCAGGCCTACACAAAGTGAAGGTCCCAACACTTCACATACCTCAGCAAGTTCCAACTACGGGACTTAGAAACATAAGCTCCACTTACCTCTTCCGCAAGGCCATCAATGTTGTTGAGGAACATGGCACTTCCTCCTCCCATGCCATGGAAAATGACCAGAGGCACATTGTTCTGCTGGCCTCCTTTCACCGTCACAGTCCATATGGAATGAACATCATCTTTGTACTTCACCTGAACCATCTTTCCTTGATTTGGGTGGTTTATTTCTGCACCAAAGTTAAAAAATGAAAAAACAAGTCAAAAACAAAGGTCTTTGTCTGAATAATATACAAAACAGAAGTGATGGTAATAGCAAAGATAAAAAATCTTTAAAATTTGATATTAAAGCAAGTGAAATTAGTTTGAAGCAAGTCGATGTGTATATAGATCCTTTTATGATAGCATATGAAAGATGTATTAAAGAAGTTAAGTGTATAATCATTATCATCATCATATGCCATGCCTATAAGCGTGGGTGGTCAAGTTTTGCCATCTCATTATTACCAGAGTTGAGTATTAGCTCTGTGTTTTTTGTCTCGATTATGCCACGTGATCAAGCCATCTAGATATTCATCTCTCAGCCTTCCTCATGTTTTTCCCCCCTCAATCTTGCCAGTCAATTGTATATAACAGATTCAGTGTAACAGATTAGGTTGGGTACGGTAGGGTGTCGAACTCAGGTCAGTATGCCCAGTGGTTGCCCCAACCCAGTTACAAGGTTTCTTAGACCTTTTATTTATGCTGCACCATTGAATGATAGCCATTAGTACCAACAAGTCCACGACAGGCAATCCATCAATATTATAAACACATCACACTCCAACATTATGAGTGATAACAAATATGGCAACGTTTTTATTCATAAAATGCTCGTAATTAACAAGAAGTCCATATAGAATAAATGAGTATGGCATTATAAATACATTCGCTTACAACGTACTTACAGTAAAACTGTGGGTATCCTGAACACACACACAAATCGGATTACTCTAATTACACACGGGGTGCTAGCCGTCGCATTTATTATCTTGTTTAACACCATCGATGCATCGATATAATCGGTCACTAAGTCATACTGGCTCTCACTTGTTCATACAAATTCAAGTTGTTATTCTACTTCAGTCCCATCCTTTCTAACTCATTCAGTTTAGCTCCTAACTCCCTCCTATCCTGTCCTCTGTCTGCCATACACTGTCCAGTCTGTTCCACTTTCCCTTCGTTATCACCTTCCCATCATTCACCTTTCAAGGGCAGTTTTTCAGGAGACGTGTTCACTCCCACACACGTTGTCTTGGTGTCCAGTCCAGTTCGTGTTTACTCACACTGGTTGTTTGTGTCCTTTAACTCAATTAACTGTGTCTGTGCGGATCTGCGCTGTTGTCAATGTCTCCCATAAATGACGGATAACTCTTGTCCGTCGTCTTCTAAGTTGTTGTCAGTGTCTATCATGTATACCTATAAACTTTTGTATGTCGTATTCTGCACTAATGTTAATCCATATGTAATATAGGACTGGACACAGGGTAGGGCACTGCAGTGAGGACGCATTTAAAAAGATTGGTGCGGGAAGGTCAACAAGGTTATAGTGTCACTAGTAGAACAAAATTAACAAATTGGGTTTTATTGCACAGAGTTGTGTGTGAAAGGTTGGTGTTTCATACTAAGTCTGGCGGAGAAATGTCTATGGTCAAAGTTGTTGAATGGGAGGTGAAGTTGCACAAAGTAGACTTGAAGATTGTTTATGTTTATGTCCGAAGTACTTAGAAGTTTGCATGTTTATCCAGAAAAACTTGCTAACGTTGACTTTCATGAGTATTGTTAACTTTCGTGAGTAATGAGAAAAACATGATGAAACTACCCATAGATGGAAGATTATTTTAAGAGCAGCAAATTGCAACAAATAGTTTTAGTTTTTGAGGACATTTTTGGGAAGGACACAAGAGGTGTTAAGAGTTTGGGGAGTTAATGGAGTTAGAGGAGGACATGATGAGGACAAAAGAACAGACCTTTGGGACTTGAGAGAGAGAGAGAGAGAAATCAAATCAAATCAAATCAAATCAACTTTATTAGGGTCACAAATTGGGCGCTCAGGCCCGTCTTACATTCGGCCCTTTCAATCACTCGTCTTTCGTTCATCAAGAGCATTATACATTTACATAGGAAGAAAAATAAACATTGTGAAATGAATGTTGTAAACATAAACAAGGCTAATTACCATGTTATGAAGCCCATCTCCCACCTATCCATACATCACCCCACCCACACAACCCCACTTACCCACACACACGCGCACCAAGGGACACATAAACACCCCCACCTACCCACACACACGCACACCAAGGACACATACATAGCCCCACCAACCGACCCATCCCCCTCCCGCACATCCCCCACCCACACACACTGCCCTCACCTGATCCCCCAACCAAAACACACTCGCCACCCACAAACATTCCCCCACCAACCCACACATCCCACGCCCATCCACATCTTAACCCACACATCCTCTCCCCACCCACACCTCAAACCACCCATCCCTTAGCCACATCTCCATCGACAACATATTCCCCACCCATGCACACAATCCCCCACCAACCCACACATCGCACATTCACTCACACATCCCCAAACCATACACACACATCCCCACCAACTGACATGTCCCTACCCCCCCCCCACCCACACACACCTCCCTAACCACCCATACATCCACAATCCACACACACACACACCCCACCACCCACACATACAACTTCCACCCACCCACACATGCCTTAACCTAAACCCCCACCACGCAATCCCCCACCCGCACATCACATACACCCCCTACCACGCACTATTCCCAACCCACGCACCACACACACACATATCCCTCACCAACACATCCCCACTTACACACCACACACATATCCCCCACCCAGATACCACACAATATTCCCACCCACACCCACACAGATACCCTTACCCATCCACCCCACATACCCCCACGCACACACCACAAAAATCCCCCACCCACACACACATACCTCACTCACACAATATCCCCAACCAACACACCACACACCTCTCCCCACCCACACACGCATTCCCTACCCGTCCACCAAACACACTCACTCACGCATACATCCTCCACTAACACACCCCCACCCACCCACCCCCAACCAAACATCTCTCGATCACAATACCCCTACCCACACACATCCTCCACCCACTCACACATCCCACCCCGACACATACAACTCCCTTACCCACCTACACATCCCTAAGCCACTCACACACCCCCACCCACACATTCCCCATCCACACACACACATCTCCCACCCACACACCCCCGCATACTTCCCCAACCACCACAATCCCCTACTCACCCACACATATACCCCACCCATACGCACATTCCCCGCACCCATCACACACATCCCCCACACCACACACTATCCTCCACCCATACCACCACAAACATACCCTCCACCCACACATCATTCACACATCCCCCACCAACACACCGCACACATATCTCAAACCCACACACCATACACTTCTCCCCACCCGCCCTTGCATCCCCAATCCACCCAACACAATCCCTTATCCACACAACCCGCCTCCCACACATCTTCCTCAAACCATCCACACATCTCCACCCACATAAACACACATCCCCCGCATCCGTCCCATACACATATCCTCCACCCATACACACATCCCCCACACCCATTCCAACACCCCTACTTTCACCCCCACACATCCATCCACACATCCCACCAACACCCACAAATACCACTACCCACCAAAACCCACACACTCCAACCCATCCAAACGCATACCCCCACCCACACACCCCACCCACACTTATCCCCACACTCACACACATCCTCCACATACAGTCACACTTCCTCACATCTAGACACATACAAAATGTCTCACGTTAGTATTGAAACTAGTATGAAAAAACTCCCACACTTTACTCACACACATACACTGACACTTGTCATGAGCAGTCTCATAAAAATGTTAAACATGGAGAAAAATGTGTACATAAAATGTATGTGACGTAAAAATAGTGATGCTCTCTCTCTCTCTCTCTCTCTCTCTCTCTCTCTCTCTCTCTCTCTCTCTCTCTCTCTCTCTCTCTCTCTCTCTCTCTCTCTCTCTCACACACACACACACACACACACACACACATTCACTCTCCCGCTCATTCTTTCACTCTCACGCTCACTCGTTCTGTCTCTCATTCACACTCACTGACTCTCTCACTCAAACTACAGTAATGAACATGAGTTTATATTATGCATGATAAAATCAATTGGTATTTAACTGATAATATGACAGATGAGAATACACAAACATATGGATTCGCGTGTTACATAACATGCGTGTTACATGACATGCATCTGCTCAGCTCGCTCTCTCTCTCTCTCTCTGTATTCTTTCATATACACACACTCACACGCATGCGCGCGCTCACACACACACACTAACACATCAACTCTCCCACTGTCTCACTCTCTAACACACAATCCTACACACACACACACACACTCTCTCAATCACACTCTCTCAATCACACTCTCTCACACATACACGTACACATGAACGCATGCACGCAAGCACACACTCCCTCACTCACTCTCACACATACACGTACGAATGCATGCACTGACACATTCCCCCACCATTTCTCGCTCAATCACTCTCTCCACACACACTCATGCACACACGCATTCACTCTCTCCCTCTCTCTGACACCTACTCTCTCTCTCTCTCTCTCTCTCTCTCTCTCTCTCTCTCTCTCTCTCTCTCGCTCTCACACGCACACACATATATAGTGAACAATTATAATGAACAATTATGAGAGAGAGAGAGAGAGAGAGAGAGAGAGAGAGAGAGAGAGAGAGAGAGAGAGAGAGAGAGAGAGAGAGAGAGAGAGAGAGAGAGAGAGAGAGAGAATTTTAAAAAGGACATGGAAGAGGGAGAGGGTGAGTTTTAAGGAGGAGAGACAGTTTTTAAAAATGGGCAGTTTTTTAAACTTACACTTAAACTTAGTTTTTGGGGACAACTTTGAGATTCAATTCTTAGGCTCAAACTTAAGAGTTTTGGAGAAAATAGTTTTTGAGAGAGAATATGAAGCTGGAAGTTCGCATCAAGAGTCAAACTCGAGGAAATCAGATGAGAGGCAAGAGGTTGTAAGCTGCTGAGAGTTTAGCAGCTTAACCCAGCGAAGTCAGTTTGGACGTTTGTTTTTCCTATTGCCAATGTACACAGTGTTGTAATTGGAAATGGGCTATTGTAAGCATTGGGGAATTCTGCACTAAAATGGATATTTCTGGTGTTCATCTTTAGTTCAGATATTAAAAGGACTGTTACAGTTGTTCAATTGTGTATCAGTATTACACAAGTCTGGATCCTCACCGATGCTACGGAGTTCATGCACTGAGCTGAGATTCTCTAGACTCAGGCTTGAGTTAGGAATAGAATGGAGCACTTATGGGTTATACCTGTGTGCCGTGATGTTGATCCGTCGACTAAACTAAACTACACAAGTCTAGTTTGAGGAGCAGATCACATGATGGCCAATAATAATGAACCACTATACGACACAGTCAAAACACTCTGATGGTAACTGCCATCACAAGTGCAGACATAATGGTGGTGGCACTGTTATATCAGATTTAACAATATCATATTAGAAGAAAATCCTACTTGATCGAATCTTTTTGTCCAAACTCAACAGCCAGCTCCTTGATGATGGAGTCCATCTTAGCTTCATCAATGAGTGAAACCTAGAAGAAGAATACATCTTTACATTGACACAAAGCTAAGAAAGTCAGCAACTGTAATCAATGGGTGAAAAATGATTAACAGAATGTTCTTCTACACAAACCCAAGAATGCTGGGACCTTCCATTAAACTGATTCATGTACCCAAATTATATTTAATAGATGGGAACATCACATGTTGTACATGGGAGATCAGCATGGTGGAGTGGATAAAAGCGTTTGTTCTGGAACATTCAGTGTTCTGAAGCTGAGATAGAGGGTTCCACTCTACACTGGTCTGCTGGAGTAAAATGTTGACTTCTTGTTCATAATTTGGCGACGTAAATTACAAGTACCTCAGAAGTCACGAGTGGGTTCGCCTGATGGCAAAAATCAGTGCCTACCAGAGCACTAGAAGTAGTAGCACATGAATGGCCTACGCTTGAGTTCAAAGTGAGAGAATGCAACAACAACAAATATGACATAATATTCTAACTAATATTCTAACTAATATTCTAACTAATATTCTAACTAATATTCTAACTAATATTCTAACTAATATTCTAACTAATATTCTAACTAATATTCTAACTAATATTCTAACTAATATTCTAACTAATATTCTAACTAATATTCTAACTAATATTCTAACTAATATTCTAACTAATATTCTAACTAATATTCTAACTAATATTCTAACTAATATTCTAACTAATATTCTAACTAATATTCTAACTAATATTCTAACTAATATTCTAACTAATATTCTAACTAATATTCTAACTAATATTCTAACTAATATTCTAACTAATATTCTAACTAATATTCTAACTAATATTATAACACTGCAAGTGACAGAGGAGAAAGCATTGGAGAAGGTGGGAGAGAATGATGGAGGAAGAGAAATATAAAACTAATAATTAAGTAGGCCAGCACTGCAAAATACATAGTATTGAGATACATAATTCTGTACGTGACTCTTGTAAATGCCGATGTGAATAGGTATGTACAGGAATTCTAATAAAATCCAAGCTGGCAAGTCCTTAAGTGTTAAACACATTTTTTTTAATCAACAGCTTTGCAGTATTTTTCTCTATTTCTTAAGTTCACAAAGACTTCACACATAAAATTGCATCTCCATTTATAACTGATATTGGAGACTTAAATGAAGTACCACTGAATTTCATTTTGTAAAGCAGATTTTGTTCATAATGTTGGACAAATTACAGAAATTTCACAACAAAACCTATATGCAGTATGTAAATAGTATATAATATACATATGTGTGTAAGTGTTTGTGTGCACTGATACCCACTAAACTCACAGACACCCACATAATATATGCATACACACACATACATGCACCCACACACTGCACACACACACACTGAATATAGTTAGTTGCATATCCATTACAGGATGTCACACTCAACCCAGCATTTTTTGGCTGTTTGTGATTTCTTGACAAGTTTACATTCAGTAGTTTGCCACTGCTTTCTGAACGACCGGAACTCATATCATTGTATGAAAACCAACGCAAGGCAGTCTGCTTACAAATCCCGGCAGCTGTGTTTCAAACACGGTATGCAGGATTATGAATTGTGTTCGGCGTAGCCCCCCCCACACACTGAGAAGTAGACAAATGCAGGGCACCATGACACCTGCAACTTTCACCTGTTTCCTTAATGTTTTAATTCAGCTCTAAAAATATTAGCCATAATTGCAAAACAACAACACAAAATGCTGGTTTCTGAGTAAAACAGGTTTTAAAAAAGCTCCTTTACTTTATTCAACAATTAGTTTCATCTACCCCTCCCCTATCCCTTTCTCTCTCTCTCTCTCTCTCTCTCTCTCTCTGTGTGTGTGTGTGGTGTGTGTGTGTGTGGTGTTTTTTTTTTTTTTTGTCTATGCATGTGTGTGTATTTTACTCTATTTCTGTGTCAGTAAATTTCCTGAAGTGAAACTGTACTTTGCATTTGAAAGATGAAAATGATGAAATAATTTAATCCACTTTCCTCTCTAACATATTAAATTGCATTTATTACCATTCATTAGTATGAATGAAAAGCAAGCTAAACACTTACAAAGTTATTAATGACATTCTCAGAACCAAGAAACTAATTTTACAGAAGTCTGTCCAGATAATTTTGAAGTTACACTTTCTAAGCTCCGAAATTTATGTCTAACTAACTTCACTTTCTTGCACAGTTTGTTCACATTATTGTCATTAATTTTGAAATTCGACTTGCAGCTCGAAGACAAGACTATTTAAAACACGCAAATGAATCAGCATATTCCTTCACCAACATGTCTAAGACTTTGGCCTACAAATACTGGTGATCTAAATTTCCAAAAATAAAACGTTACATATAGAACTCTTGCCCTTACTCAACTTACTGCACTAACTACAACAATTTAATCGACTACATTTCAGAAATGATTTTTAGATCTACATTCTGGCTAGAAAAAATGGTAATACATGATTACATGGTTAAACTTAACAAACACACTTACAGTAATTTCCAAAAAGTACTAGCAATCCTAATGGGAAGAAAGATAAAACAACGGAGTACAGACATCTGTAATAAGTTATCTCTTTAAGAAGAATATATAAGAATTACGTTGCTGACTTTCACGCGGAACCGACCGACCCACAGACCGTCTATCGGCTGCAACTAAACACAAATGTGTGCCGATTCCTAGTTTTTAGCTGACCGAATTACGCAAAACGTTCATCATCATCATGTCAATAAAGCAATGAAAATGTGAAAATACCTTTATTTAAAATAATAAAATTGTTCCCACAACTTGTTGGAATTAAAAGTTACAATATACAGTTTGTAGTATAGTTTAAACAACTGTTGTAAAGACGTGTATATATTTTCTAAAACTGAGCTTACTTAGCAGACCCTCAGGTGATATAGTGAGGTGACGTCATCATACCCCGCCTCCAAAGAAATGAGGACGCGATGTTACATCATTGGAGATTTTCCAATATGTAACCTATTTTGAATCAAAGGTCGACTGCACTAGATGTATAAGTCTCTCTCTCTCTCTCTCTCTCTCTCTCTCTCTCTCTCTCTCTCTCTCTCTCTCTCTCTCTCTCTCTCTCTCTCTCTCTTGCTTGGCGTTCTTGCGGTTGGCTGTGAATGAGAAACTAAGAACAAGTGTCGGAATGACAGAACACCAAAGAATTACATGGTTCGGGTGATCATTTAGGATGGAACAAGATCAACCGGCGGCTAGAGCGTTCTCTTCATGACGACATCGGATACAAGGCGAGAGAATGGCTCAGGAAAAGTTCGCTAGATGGAGTAAAAGAGACGTTGAAGAAATCAAATATGACGTTTGTACAAGCCACAAAACAAGCGAAACCGGCAATTACGTCTGCGACTTTTCAAGGTAGAAGCCGAAAGCAGTAGGACTAAAGAAGAAGACGAAGACGCGAATCCTCTGGAGGATTGAGAATTTAAACTCTTAAGACTGATGTATCGGCTTTTCAGTTCGTCTTAGCAATCCTTAACAAATTAAGTGCCAAACAAAAATTAGGTTTGCATGAAACAAAACTTGATGACAGAAACTGGGAGGTAGGGATGTGACAGTTACACGCAAACGTTGTTAATGGTAGCAGACGTGTTGTATTATAACACAAAGACCAAATTTCGGCCATATAAAAGCCCATGGCAGATACAGGAAGTTGCTTCAAAGATTAATCATCCCATGGCACTTAATCAGTAAAGTACTGTATCTATCGGAGTTTTTAAAAAAAAAAATCACTTTGAACTCAAGAGTAGTCTGCACACGTGTTACTACTAACACATGAGGGTTAGCTTTCCCTATTACTAGTGTCCCTCACCATAAAGTGAACGCTTCTACGACTTCAGAGGTACATTTTAAGTCAAGGACAATATGTCCGAATGACCGACGTGTGGAACGAACCCTCTACGCCGTGGCCATAACATAAAGTTTAAACGGGCTAAACCTCTCATTCACGCCGACCTCCATCTACCGGAGTGAGACTGGTGTGAATATCCCATTTCAGTACAGGCGACCGGCGTATGAGCCCACTGCGTCGCAGTAAGAAGAGAGTTTAAGTGCGCGTTAAAACTCAGCCACACCGACCTGCATTGGAGTGAGATTGGTGTAGACTACCACCGAACCGATCTGAAACTACCATTTACATTGCGCTATATTGCAGAGCTCTCCTTCCTCTTTCCAAGTTCAGAAATCAGAGGGGTGTTCTAGAACGATACTGGAACTCCACTATTTTTAGAAATTTAGAAGATGTGAGAGAAAATGCAGATGACACAGTATTGGTGGCGGATAATTCAACAGACCTACAACAATTATTAGACGTTGTAGTAACAGAGAGTGCAAGGAAAGGACTCTCCTTGAATGTCAAGAAAACAGTAACAATGGTAATATCAAAGAAAATGGTGACACCAAAATGTGACATAGAAATAGAAGGGAAAATCCTTAACCAAGTTGATAATTTTAGATACCTAGGGGCATTTATAACATCAGATGGAAGATGTACAACAGAGATTAGGAGTAGAATAGGGCAGGCAAAAGCCGCTTTTCAGAAAATGAAGAGTATCTTATTGTCGTAAGTCTTTCTTACTTACTTTAGTGTCGTCCTTGGAGTGATGGGAATCCACACCACATTTTTATTACCCCAATATTGTTGTCTTAGAGAAACCACCAGACTCCGTCCACAAAACTCCGTCGGTCTGCAAACCCCTTTTTCTTACTCTCACTCACCCTTAGATCATGCCCCCTCTCACTCCTCCCCAACATAACATACTCCACAACTCTAGCTTTAACAAATAATACAAAATAATTTATTAAGCAAAGAGTATAAGTTGTGAGAAGTGTGTGTTAGTAATGTGTAGAATGTGTGTCGAATATTCTAGTGGGTGCAGACTTAGACCAGGTAGCTGAAGAGCCCAGCCCGATCATCCCAGAAAGGATCACACCACATCTTCATTCAGTCCACGAAGACCTCACCCAGGTATGTGTCCATCCTGCTAGATGTAGATTTCCACCGGTGGCTGTTTGATCACTCAAAAGAACTAGTCCCAGTCCGACCCTAAATCCTGTCTGGATCACACAGTTAATATATGTCTAATTTGTTCCTATACTTATAACACCCTTGTCTAGTGAGGACACGAACATACTGTTCTTTGAAATAAATGTACTTCCTGTCTCAAGTGTCTACTGTTCACAAGACCATTGTTATACTAACTTCCTAATAAGTTTATACTGATTTATTCCCATGTGATGGGGAATAACTGTATCTCTTTGTTTGTTCACCTGTCGTGTAAAACATACTGCCACTGGGCTGTTCCCAGGTGGTGTAAAGAAATTCACTTTTTACTATTCTGTTCCCAAGTGATGTTTGAAACATTAATTTGACGATTGGTCTTCCTCCAAAATGGTGCGGAGAAAACAATTTCTGGTCTTCTGTTAATGTGTGACGTTTGATAATCCCTCTTATGCTTGTTCCCGTAAACCCTTTCTATCATGGGCTAAGTGCAAAAGATGTTGACCAACTGCCTGCACCAAGGTCTCCATTCTCAGTGACTTGAGTGACCTAAAGGAACCTGTCAACGAGAGAACAACACATTGGGTGATAGCAACTGTCCCCAACCTCCATTGGATGGGGGGGGGGGGTGTCCGCCTCACTCAGATACATGACAGTGAACATTCTCTGTCATGGGCATAGGAGTTCTTCACTCCGGTCTGCAGTGGGTTAAGATCAGGACAGAGCAAAATGTAAAGTGTAGACCCCTAGCAGACATCACTAGAAGATCCCATCATTGTACATTCTCCCCATCCCCAATTTCTCCAATAAACCCCCACCCCACTACAACAATTCTTTTTTAACCTACAAAACCAGGAGCTTTTATTTACTTATATAC
>JACEFZ010019904.1:0-2500 GCA_014155875.1 Cepaea nemoralis
TCTGGTGATGGTTAAATGGCGAATCATGACCGCCCATGCTTTCGGGCATGGCACATGATGTATCGATGTAGTTTGCCATTGTTTTCTGAATGGCAGGCACTCATACCAATTCGTAAATAACCAACGCAAGGCCGTCTGATGACAAATCGCCCGCAGCTGTGTTTCGAACGGGGATATGTGGGATTACAAACTGCGTCCGTAATCTCTTCACCACGGAGCCAGCACTGGCCAATTACATGTTACGAAAAACTCAAACATACACACACACACGTAATTTCACACATTTTGTAAATACACAATTTCACAGATTAAGCAAAATGCCACTAAAATCAAGTTCACACTTACACTTCATACTATACATGTTCAAACACATACTTCCACAGATAGTTCTATATTCCCAATGTGTACGACTGTCCCCAATCAATCATTCTTAGTATTATTGCAATCATTTATGTTTTACCACCTTTAGTCTAACTATTTTTCTTTCCACTACAAAAATGTATTATTTTGATCGTCAAGAACCAGTATTTAAAAAAAAAAAAAAAAATAGAGCTATTTAGGCTTGGAGATCCTCTATTTATATATTGACATTACCCGTCATGGGGAAGAATGAATCAGCACATTTTCCTTGTTTGTCACCGGAAATTGGGAAATATTACCACAGTCAGAGACAAAGGTTCATTCAGCTACCCAGCACAAAGTGAGGCTGTATCTCGTAGATCAGTTTCTTTGTCAGCCGAGAAGTGGATATTATGACCATGACCAAAACAAAAATTCCTTTAAACTCCACCCCAAACCTCCCCACCCCAAATTAATACATTGTGACTTTTATTAAGTTACTACCCTATGCAGCTAACTTAAGTCTTTGTTCTCTCTCTCTCTCTCTCTCTCTCTCTCTCTCTCTCTCTCTCTCTCTCTCTCTCTCTCTCTCTCTCTCTCTATCTCTCTCTCTCTCTCTCTCTCGCTCTCTCACTCTCTCTGCCTCTCTCTATCTCTCTCTGTCTCTCTCTCTCTCTCTCTCTCTCTCCTCTCTCTCTCTCTCTCTCTCTCTCTCTCTCTCTCTCTTCTCTCTCTCGTGAGCGAGCGAACACCTTGCATATCATGTTTGCAATTTATTTTGTAAATTGGGACGCTTGTTGCAATGATTAATGTATGATCCATTGTTCGTGAAAGAACTTTCTCATTCGTTGTTCTGTCCATCCATAACATTCTTTGCATTCTCCTCAGAAATCTCATTTCTACTGCCATTACATTAGATGTTTGATATATTTTCGCGTCACCCACCAGTGTTTCCGGGAATTTGGGTTATATATGTGCAGTCCGACTGTATCTCGTAGATCAGTTTCTTTGTCAGCCGAGAAGTGGATATATGACCATGATCAAGTCAAAAGTTCGTTTAACTTGGACCCCCAAACCTCAACCACCCCAAATAAATCTATTGTGTCTGTCATGAAGTTACTACCCAATGCAGGTAAATTCAATCTCAATTCAATCTCTCTCTCTCTCTCTCTCTCTCTCTCTCTCTCTCTCTCTCTCTCTCTCTCTCTCTCTCTCTCTCTCTCTCTCTGCTCTCTCTCTCTCTCTCTCTCTCTCTCCTCTCTCTCTCTCTCTCTCTCTCTCTCTCTCTCTCTCTCTCTCTCTCTCTCTCTCTCTCTCTCTCTCTCTCTCTCTCTCTCTCTCGCGTCCCCGAGCGAACACCATGCATACCTGTTTGCAATTTATTTTGTAAATTGGGACGCTTGTTGCAATGATTAATGTGTGATCCATTGTTCTTGAAATAACTTTCTAATTTGTTTTTCTGTCCATCCATAGCATTCTTTGCATTCTCCTCAGAAATCTCATTTCTACTGCCATTATATATTTCCTAGCTTGTCTGTCGTAAAGCTGGAGAAATGTAAACAACACAACATAACACGAAGTAGTGCAGATTTACAGAATACAATGGCGGAAAACAAAGGACGTTGCAATCGATTAGCCTTCATCAGCCAAGTACGACCAGGGAGGCCAGATCCATTGTAAAATTCCCGCCCGGCTGCACATTCGTACTCATGACCACCGAGCCGACAGCTGAGCATCTAGCCACTAAGTTAGCCTGGCTTCCGTGTTGAAAGCTTACTTACAATTGGAAAAGGTCAACTTTCTTGCGTACAGTCTAACTGTCACTGTCATTTACTGCCAATATACGAGTAGTACCTTGCGGAGTATGGCATGGGGGTCTTGAGCCTGAGAAATTTAGGACGCCTGGCTAGTGCACACACGATACAGAGGATTCGAACATTCTAACGAAATATTTGTGTCCATGGATTTGAGAGGGCGAAAATGTTGTCAACTAAAGGGTGACAATCTAATACATATGAATGTTCCCATTGTTCCAAGAGAAATAACCCACACAATATGACCAGAAACGTTTGTTTGTAGGTTCTGACAATAAACAATTAATGTTTGAAAGGGATACCTACAATTCCTATTTATATGCAACTTTTGAATGCAAACCACATTT
>JACEFZ010019904.1:7500-41686 GCA_014155875.1 Cepaea nemoralis
TTGCGGCCATTTTTATATGCTAATTAGATAAAGTTGCATACTATCTAAACAGGAGGATATCCGTTAAGAGTATATCTTCATTCAGCACAATACAAGATACAACTTGCCAGGGTGTAAAGCAAATATAAAGAATGCACGTGGTAATTAATTAAAATAACAACTAATTGGTGGCAATTTTTGTATGCTAATTAGATAACGTTACATTATATGTAAAAATAGATGGCATGAGCAGTTAGGCTTCGATACACTGATCACAATGATGTATGGTTGCTAGGCATGTTCGTGTATGGTTGCTAGGATGTTCGTTTAAAAATAAACAAGCTACGCTAATAAGAACATAAATTTTGATAAATTCTGCTTGACCTTGAGCTGGACACGAAAACAAGATACCCAGAGAGATCTTTTGTCTCAATTTCTGCGTTTACAATCACGACATTCAAAGTTGCATATCTTCGCTTCTAACTGACATACATGCATCATCTTGGTATCCTTAGATTCGGTTTCTCAAAGCCTATCTTAGATTGTCATTGCTTTATGAAAAACTGGCACCCACACCAATTCGCTAGGAACCAACGCAATGCAGACTGCTGCCAAATCGCCCGCAGCTGTGTTTCTAACGCGGGTAAGTGGGATTACGAACTGCATACGTAACACATTCGCCAAGGAGCAGGAAGAGGACAAATAGTTGTTACGAAAAACTCAACACACACACACACATACACACACATACATACATACATACACACACGAACACACATACATACATACCCACATACACACATACACACATACACATATACACACAAACACACATACACATATACACACATACATACATACACATACAGACATACACACACATGCACACACACACATACACACAAAGACATACACACACAGACATACACACATACACACACACATACATGCACACACATACACACATAAACACATTCACACACATACACACATACATACACACATACATACATACACAGACACACACACAGACATACACACACAGACACACATACACACAGACATACACTCACACACATACACACACATACAGACATACACACATACATACACAAACATACACACGCATACATACACACATACATACACACACATACAGACACACACACACACAGACATATACACATATACATACACACATACATACAGACACACACACAGAGAAACACACACACAGACATACACACACTGACACACACAGACACATACACACGCAGACATACACACACACAGACATACACACACATACATACACACACGAGACACACACAGACATACACGCATACATACGCACAGACACATAGACATACACACACATAGATACACACACATTTACACACAGATACACACACATACACACACAGACACACACATACATACAGACATACACACATACAAACACACATACATACACATACATACATACACAAAGACACGCAGACACACACACACATGCACACATACACATACATACACACATACACACACATACACGCACACTCATACACATACACACATACACATATACACATACAAATACACACACATACACACACATACGTACACACATACATACATACACACTCATACACACATACCTACACACATACACACACATACACACACATACACACATGCAAATATATATACATACACAGACACACACACACATACACACAAATATACACACATACATACATACATACATACTACATACATACATACATACATACATACATGCATGCATACATGCATACATGCATACATACATACATACATACATACATACATACATACATACATACATACATACATACATACATACATACATACATACATACATACATACATACATGCATACATACATACATACATGCATACATGCATACATACATATATACATACATACATACATACATACATACATACATACATACATACATAATACATGCATACATACATACATACATACATACATACATACATACATACATACATACATACATACATACATACATATGTCAACAACTCAACTGACAGGCATTCTCGGGTACTTCTGGCACACCAATACAAGACAACTTGTAAGTCGTGTGCGAGGAAATTAAATGGTACATTTATTGCCGTTGGCTCGCTACAAGCAGTGAACAGTCGCTATTGAAACACACAACATACAGTCACAGTATTATCTATCACAAGCTGCTACCCCTATGCTAACTTTCTACACAAATAATCACAAGAAAAGAACCCTATCGCTACCCTAACGAAGTGAACACCTCGAAGTCCCGTCTCCCGTCTGCCAATCTTTTCCTCCGCGGTCACACACCACGCGGGTTGACCTTCACCCTGGTGCGTGCTGCCTCACATTGCACGTTGCTGGCAAACGTGGCCTGTTGAGTCACATTGAGTGTCTACTCAACTTCTCTGTGACCACCACGAGGCGTGATGTTATATTGATTAGAGTGTTAACTCTCTGAACACCGCCTGCGTGCCTCATGATGGGAATGGTTAACCATCTCTCATTACATCATCTTCACGGCTCTTCCCTGGGACACCCTTATCCCCTCCTGGCCTCTTCAAGAATGACTGCTCTTCCCAGGGGAGGGGATGTGGTTGAGTCTTTGACACACACCCGCCCCTCCTGTGTTGTGTCATCAACTTTCACTTATTGGTTGTGACGCAAGAGGTTTCAAAAAAAATTAGTGTCTCTAATTTTTTTGTCAAAGACTCTAGATAACCTGGATTTGGGCATTCTAATAGACTTCTTCTGACTATTATCACAATGTAGCAAAACTTTACTTGGCTACTGGCAATCGCCACAAACTTGACTGGTTGGCGTGAGCCCTTTCTCACATGCTATATTATACTTCTTAGAGGTATGTCTGAACCGGACCGTTGTCTTATAAGACCTGCCCTCACATAGCAAATTAACTTACTACCCATACAAAGTTGACCTTCTTAGGGTCAACACATGAATTGCTTCATGTCCCCCATATAATATTTAACAACCATTATACAAGAGTGTGTGCGACAGGCTTTACCTACATCGCTTCCGCGCGTAAAGAATTATTTCACTGTTAAGTTAGTTTTTCGTTGTCTATTATGTCCCCCTGTCCCAAAGTTATCTCCCTTTGATCTAGATAAAGTGTATGTAATTTATCTGTTTGTTTTTCTGGTTGTTTGTGTGTTTGGATGTAATTACACTACTAATCTAACTTCTAATCTATGTTTCTAATTCCTATGTGTATGTATATCAGTTTTTTAAGTGTCATAACTTGGTTAAATGTGGTCACAAACAGGTGCATAACACTAATTCGTGACTACATTCCCTTTTTATGAAACTCAAAATACTGTAATCTAAGTTCTAAACTATATTGCAGACACACATTCATACTAGCACATTTTCACTAATGAAAACCAACACTAACACAGACAAATATTAAAATTCGAACCAGGCAGCAGAAGAATTCGCTGACCAATCTCACTCTCTTCCGTCTGTTTTCCTTTCGCTCTCACTTTCACACTTCTGTCACACTGCTTTCACCCTTACTTCTGTCGCACATCTATTATCCTTCCACACTAATTCTTCTGATCATTTAAAAACCGTTGAGTGACACTGTACAGATTTGGCTCAGTTTGAGAAATTTGAGCTCAATGACTGTGCGAAAATCGCTGCACGAGTCATGTATTTACAATATATTTACACGGATGAGAAAGGGTTGATGGTTTGTTCCCTTGGTCTCATCATCCACTATATTACCCTGACATAAAACTATACATTTTAACATAATAATACTAATTCTATCAATAAGTATTTAATGTGTTAAATACACTTTTGTCCTGTTAATTATGTGATGTGTGTATGTTAATCGTTATGTTTATCTAATCTAAGGGATGTAATTTAACTATTTACATGTAATGGATGTGATGTGAGTTATGTACCTTAATTACATGGATGATGTGCACACAAATTATGTAATTTTCTAAATACTATGCTAAATAATGTTTTTACATGTACAATTGAATTATATTAATCTAAATGGTGTAAATAATGTATGTTCATTTATCTCCTCTTTTTAACCTATTCTGATGTAAAATGATGATATTAATAAATGGTAATGTTTAATAGATGGTATGGTTTTATTAAGATGGAATAAACTACACTAGACTGAAGGTAAATGAAATGTAATAATCTAAATGGTACTATTCTTATCATAAATTTAATTTAACCTGTAATTAACTATTTTTATGTCAAAACTAATCTTTTAATTTAATTCTAAGCTAAGTACATGGATTAATTACTGTACTAACTATCCTATTAAAATAAATGAGAACTATTATATTTCTCTAACCTACATCTACGTGATCGTTATCTTAAAATAATTTTTACATATCACAATAAGTTTATATACATGGTCTTCAGTTTTCACAGGTTAGTAGTTGCCTTAATGTTTGTACATTTGTTGTATAGGCATAATCTATCTACACACTTTGCCTGGGTATCTGAAATACATCACATAGTCATCTTAATGTTCTCTCGGTAGTGCACGTGTAGAGTTAACTGGTGTCGTAGGTCAGCCTTTTTGTGTCTGACATTAAGCACTGTTCTTACACTGTTTTCTGCGTTTCACATACATGATACACCGGAATGGAGCTTAGTTGGAAATGAGATGTCCTCGTTCACACGGTGGTATCTAAGTATAGCAGCACAGTTCTTAATCTGATGTCTACGGACACATGATAGTTCAGTGTTTTGGTACATGATTACGCCAATAATGTGGATATGTATGTAAGCTATTTTACATCTTATATTATCAGATATTCATGTACTAACTATCACTCTACATTTAACTGTTGGATTTCAGGTATTTCTACCCCAGATGGTCTGCTAAGGGTATCAGCCAGAATATTATCCTTACCCTTGATATGTTCTATACTAAAGGTATAATTCTGGAGTATGAGAGACCACCTGTATATCCGGTCATTTCGATGCACACCACTCTGGATGACAGTGATGGGGGAGTTGTCGGTCTGGATTACGAAGTGCACCCCCACCAGAAATCGATGGAGCTTTCTCACCGCGTAGATGACGCCCAGGGCCTCCAGCTCTGATATCGAATATCTGGACTCTGCAGGTGTGATCTTACGGCTAACGTAGCAAATCGGATGAAAAATGCCCTCATAGAATTGGCCTAGGACTGCAGCGATGGAGATCCTGCTGGCATCTGTCCTAAGATAATAAACGAGCCTCGGGTTAGACAAGCGAAGGATTGGAACATTACTAAAAAGAAATTTCAATTTTGACAATGCAGAAATTAATAATGCATCTTTCACATCCAATTTTACAGATGATTTTAAAACATTGGAAAAAACACTTGTAATTTCTGCTAGATTCGGAATAAATTTACTATAGTAATTTACTAGTCCCAGAAGGCTTCTGACCTGTTTTTTAGTGGTAGGAATGGTCAGATTCATGATTTTTGTAATTATCCTGTTGTCGGTCTTCAATTTACCTTGAGAGATGATATGACCCAAAAATTCAATTTCTTTTAGGCCCAATTCGACTTTGCTCGGTTTGACAGTGAGACCGAAGAGTCGCAACCTATCAAAGACATGTCTGAGTTTCAGTAAGTGTGTTGTCCAGTCTTCAGTATGGACACATATATCATCTATATAGGTCACAGTATTC
The DNA here is from genome assembly GCA_014155875.1 of Cepaea nemoralis. Lineage (NCBI taxonomy): Eukaryota > Metazoa > Mollusca > Gastropoda > Stylommatophora > Helicidae > Cepaea > Cepaea nemoralis. The sequence goes on from JACEFZ010019904.1 coordinate 13,226, forward strand.
GTCACTCCATGTAATAGATCTCTAGTTAAGCGTACAAAAGTGGCAGGAGCATTTCGAAGTCCGAAAGGAAGAAATCGCCACTCGTAAAGTCCTAACGGTGTTGAAAACGCAGTAAGATGCATAGATTGAACCTGCATAGGGACCTGCCAATATCCCTTAGTAAGATCTAATTTTGAAAAGATTTTAGAAGTAGACATGTCCAAGATAAGATCTTCGCAGGAAGGAATAGGTTCTGCGTCGATCTTAGTGATGTTATTGAGTTTCCGATAATCCACGCACAGACGAATTGTGGAATCCTTCTTCTTAACTAGGACGATTGGAAACGAGTACTCAGATGTAGACTTTTGGATAATCCCGCTAGCTTCTAAATTAAGAATTTCCTTATTTAGATTTTCCCTATAGCTGAGTGGGATAGAGTACGGCCTGCATTTAATAGGCTTAGAATCCGAAAGAAGAATGGAGTGTTCGATTCTGTCCGTCCTACCTGGGATGTCAGAGAATAGGTCTTTGTATTCAGTAACTAACTCCACTAATTGTCGTCGTTGAATGTCTGTTAGTCCCTGATCTATATGTATGCTGTCCACTGTCGCAGTTTTGTCTACAATGGGAACAGGTAGTTCCATTCCGTCGTCGTCTACCTGATTCAGTACGGTGGTGGTGCTAAGTGTGTATTCTGTTAACTCACTAGGTGTATTGCCATTGTCGGAACTGCCAGTCTCGCTAACTAGTGTAGTTGCGTTATGTATGTCTGTCGTCTGATCACTGGGTGTTGGTGCACTCTGTTCGTCTGTCACTACTTCTGTTTCTTGTCTTGTATAGTAAGGTTTCAACATGTTGACATGGAATATCTTTAAGTGTCCGTTTATCGATATTTCATAGTCAACATCTGAAATTCTGCGTACCACCTTGAATGGCCCTTGCCATGAGGTTAATAATAAATTTCTTTTGTCTGGAAGTAGCAAGAGTATGTCTTGATCTGGTTCAAGCTCAATTGTTTTTGTCCCTTTGTTGGCATATTGGCGGTAGATTTGACCCTTCCTCTCCAAAGCTGCCTTAGCTATAACACACGATTTCATGATCTTGTCTCGTGTTTCTGTCACCATTTCATACGGTGTTTTCGGTGTAGGAATTTCTATCGAATTAGTTATTACCTGATGGTAAATGGTTAGGGGTCCACGTGGGTTAGCCCCGTAAACTAATTCAAACGGCGAGAAACCCGTGCTAGAATGGGGAATCTCCCGATAGGCGAACAGCACTGTTGGTAACAGTGTATCCCAATCAGCTGGGTTTTCTGCTGTCACCTTAGCCAGCATGTGCTTTAGGTCACCGTTAATTTTCTCTACTATTCCATTGCTGGCTGGATGGTATGCTGTCGTAAAATGTTGCTTAATGCCTAACATTTTTGTAAGGGCTTGCGTTGCAGCCGATATGAACTGAGTTCCACGATCGGATAAAATGGTCCGTGGGAATCCGAATCGTGAGAACAGATGTAGAAATACATTGGCAACGTCTTTGGAGGTGATGTATTTCAAAGCTACTGCCTCAACCCACCTTGTACATAGGTCGACCATTGTTAATATGAAGCGATTTCCTTTGCTGGACACCTGGTTTAGGGGTCCAACAATATCTACCGCCACACTTTCAAATGGCCTAGAAGCCAGTGTAGAAGGCTGTACTTCAGCTGTAGGATGTTTACCCTTACGTACTAATTGTTGACAGACATTACATGAACGACAAAATAATTTTATGTCATTGCAAAAACCTGGCCAATAGAAATGAGCCTGAATTCTGGCCCTGGTCTTATCATATGCAAGATGACCAGCAAACGGTGACTCATGTGCAATCTTTAGCACAGTTAGACGATGTTGTTCAGGTAACACCGTTTGCTGAATCTCATGGTTACCAGTAGTATAATATCTAGTTAAAATGCCATAGTTAAGTCTAAAAAACCAAGATGCATTTTTGGTCACTTTGGCTTTATCTTTTAACAATTTTAAGTATGGAGACACACTAGTATCAGCTTTTTGCTGTTCTATAAATTTCTGTCTGCTGGTGTCATCTGTGCCAGTTGGAGAAAGCAACAGTAGTCTCTCATCTTGTAGTGTGTCTTGATGTTTCACACTGTCTGCTCTTGTTGTTGCATTAGCTGCATTTAATTTCTCCCATGCAACTATTTCCTCATTAGTACATTGTTTCAGTTGAGGTAAACACCCCAAAATTAAATCAGTACAAGGGTTGTTAAGTATTGCACAAGTAAAGGTACCAGAAAGAAAAGGAGAATCAATACGGGCTTTTGCCAAAGGGTAAGTCTCAATGTTACCCGAAAAGGTTCGGCATTTGACAGTGTCACCTGTGTAATCACCCGGACTCACTAGTTCTTTCCGAAGACCGATAAGGGTGCTGCCGCTGTCCAGCAAACATTGACATGGTACATTATTGACCATTGCATTGTGGAACACTAACTTGCCTCTGGAGGCTAATGCTGCATTCACACTCTCAGATGAGCATGCTACTGTATGTCCACATTCTAGTCTTCCGTCTGCATGGAATTGGTGACATCGTTCACAGCTGTCAAAGCTTAATATATCGTTAGCAGCACACACATCCTCTGCTTGGTTAGTTGGTAAGTCACTTTCAATCTCACACTCATTCTCACTACCACTATCTGAAGAGGTGTCAATCAACATAGCGTTGTTAGCTTTCAAACGTTGGCGGCCAAGGCACTTATTAGAATAATGGCCATAAGAGGAACAAAAAAAACATTTGATTGCACGCCTGTATGCAGATCGTTTGCTTTGCTGCTTCTTGATCACATTTTCAAGATGCGCCGGATAATTCGGCGATTTGTCGCACATAGCATAAGTGTCGTGCATTAGTTGACAGTACATGCATTTGGAAAATTTTCTGTCTTTCTTATCATACTTCTGAAAAGGTTTTCTGTTACCCTGATAGTTTTTTGATTGGTCTTTGACAAAGGAAACTATCTCAGAGTCACTTGAGGTCTTAAAAATCTCTCTGTTAGAAGAAAAATATGCTGAGCCTTTTTTTTCGAACTGCTCGATGTTTTCAATGTCCGACTGCTGCAAAAACTTAGCAAAAGGAGAAGGTATAGTAGATATACACTTGTCCATAGCTATTAGGTTTTTTAATCTATCAAAGTCTTTACCTATGTTAGCTGCTTTAAGCCACCTGTTTAGTACACTCTGCACATTTGAAAAATAATCTAAAAAGGTTTCACTAGGTTTAGGTTTTAAATTTGAGAACTGAACCTGATACCCAGGGGCATCAAGTAAAAAGTGCTGCATAATCCTATCATGGATGTATTGATAGCTAGATCTAAGTTCAATAGGAATAGACTCTATTACTTTAAGGGGCTCACCACTTAGATTCTTCATGTAAATAGGGGCCCACATATCTAAAGGAACTTGGTGATATTTAAATTGATACTCTACATTCTCTGTCCAGGCTGATATGGAATCATCTTTACAGTATGGTTTGATAATATTTTTGTATTTGTTGAACTTATTTTCTTCTTGTTGACTTCTTAATTTAGTGGCAGAGATCTCTGCGTGTGAGTCTACATCCATGCTTTTCATCTTTAACTGTGTCTCTGATTCTACTTGAATTTGTTTTTCCTTAACATCTATTTCTTTTTGCTTTAGATCTAATTCCCTTTGTCTTATTTCTTTCTCATGATCTAACTGCTTCTGTTTCATCTCCTTATCATGTTCTAACTGTTGTTGTTTAATCTCTAATTCTTTTTGCTTAATCTGTTTGTCATCTTCTAGCTGCTTTTGTTTTGTTATCTCAGCTAGTTGAGCAATCCCTTTCTCATGTTCCAACTGCTTTTGTTTTGTTTCTATTTCTTTTTGTTTATTTATCTCAGCTAGTTGTATCTGGTGTTGTCTATCCTGTTCTCTTTCTCGTGCGCGTTCGTCTCTTTCTGCATCCTTTGCTTCTTTAAATTTTCTATCGGCATATTCTTCTAAGTCTTTTCCTGTATATTGTAACTCTTTACCTGTTTTTATAAAATCTGATAAAGTAGCCATGCTGTTTAGTAATTTAGCTAGTGTTGATCTAGATTACTTTGTTTACTTAAACTATTTATCTCTGATGTTATCTATTTGTTCCTTGTTAAGGAATATTAAATGTATGTTAAGTTTATTTGAAGAACAAAATTTTTATGTTGGAAATTCAGAGCACGAACAATATAATAGTGTATCACAAGCTGAAGAAAAGAGATGCACTATTAATCACAATGCATGCCACAAATATAGTTGTACTCAGCTTAATGTGGGAACGAAGCTCCTTTGACACAGGTCACCTTGTTTGGTACACTGGGGTGGCGACACGTTTCGTACGTAGCACACGGTATTTGGCCTACAGGTGTATGTGCACAGCTGTCGTTTGCCCTCTGATATGTAGGGCAGCAGTAAACACGCTTCCTTAACGATATGATTTACCCGACAACTAAAGACAATGACTTAGACAATGACAGACTTACGAACAACTAGAACATGTATTAATTAAATTTAATGTCAATGTCCTGTCTTTGTTCTAAACAGTAATTGCCTTTCGTTACTAATCTAGTTAATTTCTGTAAACGTTGTGCAGCTAAGTATCAGATGCTTAGCCCAAAAATAGTTCCATCGTGACGATAAAGAAAGAGAAAATAGATCCGAAAATGAATAAATGCTTTTAAAGAAATAAAAATAACATATTAATGTGTAAGATAAATAAATATATTCATTTAGTAATTCAAATAAGTAAATAATAACCAATATATAGCACAGATTCAGGCGGGCCGCCGATAACCGATTTTGTAAACACTCGACTGCTTTATGCTAATGACGCAGAACAACTGTCTGTCAATCACTCTACGTCACCGCGCAGCGCTATTTTTAGATCTCAAAAATCAATATTGTCGGCTGCCTGTGTATTCCTGCGCCCTGAATCATGTTTGGTGCTTATTTGAGAATAAATTGGTAAATATGTGAATAAATATAGGAAAATAAGAATAATAATACTTACAGTTTCGAAGAATACATGATTTCATTCAATAAATATATCATACACACAATTAAACACTATTTTGTCACGATAGGCATATTTCTAGCTCGCAAATTCTCCTGTCTGCACAAATTATCGTTACTACAAAAATTAAACCCTAGTCTGGAGCCCTGTGGAAGAGTGGATTAGCTTGAACTTTTCGTTCAAGCTTCACTTTCTGACACCACAATTACCCTGGCCTGTCAACAACTCAACTGGACAGGCATCATCGGGTACTTCTGGCACACCATACAAGAAAACTTGCAAGTCGTGTGCGAGGAATTTAAATGGTACATTTATTGCCGTTGGCTCGCTACAAGCAGTGAACAGTCGCTATTGAAACACACAACATACAGTCACAGTATTATCTATCCCGAGCGGCTACCCCTATGCTGACTTTCTACACAAATAATTACAACAAAAAAACCCTATCGCTATCCTAACGAAGTGAACACTTCGAAGTCCCGTCTCCCGTCTGACAATCTTTCCTTCCGCGGTCACACACCACGCGGATTGACTTTCACCTTGGTGCGTGTCGCCTCACGTCGCACGCCGATGGTAGACGTGGCCTGTTGAGTGTATACTCAACTTCTCTATGGCTACCACGAGGCGTGATGTTATTGTGATTAGAGTGTTAACTCTCTGAACACCGCCTGCGTGTCTCATGCAGGAAATGGTTAACCATCTCTCATTACATCATCTTCACGGCTCTTCCCTGGGGCACCCTTATCCCCTCCTGGCCTCTTCAAGAATGACTGTTCTTCCTAGCGGAGGGGATGTGTTCGAGTCTTTGACAATCATCTCATCTGGGAGCATTTGGAGATCAGCAAAATGAAAGGAATGATAACGGAAGTAGACTAATAGAGCTTTGCAGCCAACACGACCTCTATATAACAAACACATTCTATAAACATAAAGATTCGCAAGTATACACCTGGTATAAATGGAACAATCTAGATACTAAAAGCCAAATTGATTTTATATTAACAAGAAATAACAGAAAGAGAAATATATTAGATGCAAGAGCAGTGCCCAATTTCAGTATAAACACAGATCATAAAGCAGTCGTTGCCACAATAAGAACCATTAGAAGAAGAAAACAAAGAGCAGGAAAATACATGCCATGCGAATCAGTAAACTTAAAAAACCTTAAAGACGAGGCAGTAAGGGAAAATTATGAGAAAGAACTAACTGAACTCTTTGTAAAATTACCTACGGAAAGAAAAACAGTGGAAGAAGAATGGGAGATGTTCAAATCAAGCATTTTAAATACTGCAAAAATAACATGCGGAACACGAAAAAACGCAAAACACGGATAAAGAAAATAACAAGTTGGTGGAACGCAGAAGTAAAGAAAGCGGTAAAAGAAAAAAAGGAAAAATATAAATAGTGGTTGAAGAGCAAACAGGAATGTGATTACAGAGAATACAGAATAGCGAGAAGACATGTGAGTAGAATAGTAAAGAGGGAAAAACAGAAAGACTGGGAAGAGTATGGAGAAACCCTAAATAAAAACTACAAGGAGGCATATATATATATGAAGCCGATTGGCGCGGCCTCTAGGTGATGGTGGTGTGATACATCCCATGATGGGAGTCTCCGTGGCGAAGTAGTCAAGCCGTTTGACTCGGGCTCCGAAGGTTGTTGGTTCGATTCCGGGCCGCGTCCTACAGTTCACGAGTGAAATTTTTCGGAGACTCCAGTGGTAGTCGCTAGAGCTCCGGAGGTCGTGCTTTGTGCTACGCTTTCCGTGATACAGAAAGAGACCGAACCATATGGGATAAAACTGAAACTATTTTAAGAGATGCTCGGGTCTAATTTTCAGCAGAGCGTTTGAACTCAGCCTTCTGAGCCACCACCAAAAGCAGATGGACGAACATGTCCCATACACGGCCGAGTATAGCCTCTGGGTTTCCAGACAGCAGCTGAGAGGGCAGTCAGGCCCTGCGAAAGTCCAAAAGATCCCAGAGGATATTGATTGTGGATTGATGATTAACTGTTGTGGGATGAGTTTTGAATGAACTCATAGTTTAAATAGGAATATAGAAATAGAATAGGTATGTCTGCACCAGTCCCTAAGTCGAGGCCCTGAACTAGTAATATCCCCAACACCGGGATGAATGAATAGGGTGTAACTCTCCTGTGATGAAGGGAGCGATCCGGCTGATATAATCACAAAATGTCTGCTAGTCAAGCGAAGCAAGACGAGGCCAGGGTATCAGGAAAAGGCATGGAGAAAGTGTCTGGAAGTGGATATTTCATGGTTCTATAAGTATTTAGATATTAGAAGGTAATTATTGTGTAATTTAGTAAAATAATGGCCCGCTGTGTTCGCCTGGGGCCGATTAAAATTAGGTATTTGTGCTGGGCCACTATGTAATATACAAGTAAATGGAAATATTTTTCAAAATGTGAATCGGTACAATTATCTTGAAACAATCATAACATCTGATGGGAGATGCCTTGAAGAGATTAGAACAAGAATCGCCATGGCGAAAGTAGCCTTTAGCAAGATGAAAAACATTCTGACCAATAAAAAGATGTCAATTGAAACGAGAAAAAGAGTGTTGAGGGGATACATAGAGCCTGTTCTTTTGTATGGATGTGAAACTTGGACAATGAGCTGTCAAGCTGAAAAGCATCTGATGGCTGCGGAAATGTGGTTTCTGAGGAAAATGCAAAGAATACCATGGACAGATAGAAAAACCAATGACCAAGTACTACAGGAGACAAATGAACATCGTAAACTGTTTAGAGAAATTAGACGTAGACAGTCTAAAAATGTTTGGACTTGTTATGAGGAAAATACCTGGATGGCTTGGCCACATGGCATGGACGAGACAGGAACACTGAGCTGATCCACGACACTGGTGATCGAGTGAAATGGCGAGTCATGACCGCCCGCGCTTTCCCGCATGGCACATGATTGATAGATTGATTGATTTGTGCTGTTGGTGAGGGCGGAGTGAAGGTGACCGATTTGCTGACACCATATCTCCATACAAATAGGAGGGATCATTGTTAGGAGTGCACAATGTCCGCTGTGGTGAAGATGCCATGTTAGATGCTGTACTTAAGGGCACAGTCTCATGGGCACGCCTGATTATAATAATTATGACTATAACAGTGACAATGATGTAAAAAAAAACTGATCATGTTTGTTTACAGCATCGGATAGGGGGTATCGATACCATGGATGGCTGTGTGTTTAGTGCAACCCTGAGGGAATTTATTGTTATGGCCTTAAGCTGTTATGGTGGCTAGTACCTTTGTTCCATCTTGGTGTCCGATAATTGCTGGTGTGTATCAATCTACAGTTACTGTGTATTGCCCATACCTGATTCACTCGTACAAAAGGGGCTGTCTATTTATTATGTGTGCAGTTTCAAACAATGTCCTGTTAGGACAGTAGGGGAGACTGGGGAGAAATGGACCAGTAATTTTGTAGTTTTCAATTTTTGCTCATCACCGGAACAGATTTTATCGAAACATAACAAAACCATGACTAAAATATTGTACATTCATTTATTTTAAAAGGGGAAAACATTTAGCAATCTATTTCTATATGTTTCTTTACAAAATGCATTTCAAAAATGTATATGAACATGGGGAGAAATGGACCACCATTGGGGTGAAATGGACCAGCACGTGGGGAGCAATGGACCATAGTGGGGAGAAATGGACCTTTTTTAAAAAGAAGCAGCAACAACTCATCCATATTGCTATAAGAAATAAATAATCATTAAAAGGATATTTGCAGTTTTTTTTATTATTTTAAGCGACAGTAAAAAAAAGTTTAATATGATATATTAATCTAATATAAAGTTGTATCGAACATTTATGCCTGCAAGACTTTCTTTGAAGACATAGCCATCTTTGGTCCTAGAAGTGGTTCCAGTGATTGTAGATCTAGTAAGTTGTGCTTTAATACATGTAATTGAGACACTGGCGACATCTTCTACCTTAGGCTTAACAGATTTACCAGCAACCTTCTCACTCTTGCGCAAGAACTCTACCTCAACATCACCATCATCATCAATGTCTCCCCTTACAATTCCTACATAGTAAACACAAGTCTTCTTTGTTCCATATTCACATAGCACACACTGGCCTTCAAAAACCTCACGCACACCAGTCAAGCTAACCGTACACTCCTCATTTTCACCAAATGAAACATCAGAATCTGTGTCATCACAAAACGAAATGTCAGTTTCTGGATCTGAATCAACATCAAGTTCTTTCAGCAGCTGTCTCTTTGCCTTTTTGGGTGGAACTTTTGCTGCCTTTTCTTTCATCACCGCTCTTTCCCTAATTCGATCCATTTCTGGCGTAGAAGTAGCCAGCATAGTTTTTCCTCTTTTCCTCATATTATTTGAATCTTTTCGCGGACCAGCTTTTGGTAGTCCTCTGAAAACATGAGGCGAAGTAAAGGAAGAAGTAGCTTTATGTTGAAGACTCCCTTATATTTCCTGCAAGTCATCTACAAGGTTCTCAACATTACACTCTTTCTGATTTTCATGAAATTCTTGTGCAGTTTGATCTGTGCTGGTACCCACAATGTGGAGATGCTGATCCTGTCTGTTCATTGCTTTCTAAAGTGGCATTTTCACTGTCCTTGCTGATGGGCCTGTTCGTTATTTCTGAAGGCATAAAATCATCTTCTGTAAAAACATCTTCGTTAAAGGGCCAAATACCTGACACTGCAAAGCCTGATTGAATGTTAATGGGAGTTGCCGCTTTAAGAAAAGCGTGGCCTCCTAGATTTGCAACTTGATAGATTGTCAGTGGTGTCCCAACATTTTTCATCATCCATGAATCACACGCATTGTTGTAGACCGACTTCATGGGTCCAAAAACTGAACGGTCAAAGGCTGAGTTTTAGATGAGGTGTGTGGTGGCAACGTGATCACATGAATGTTGTTTTTCTTGCACAGTTCAAGTGATTCAAATGAAATGTGGGAATCGTGATTGTCCAAGATTCAAAATCAAAGGGAAGTCTTTGGAAGGTCTTGAATGCTTAATGAAGTGATTTATAACTTTGACGAAATTATCACGGGTCATCCAACCTGATTCATTCACAAGGCCAAGGGAACCTTCAGGTGCTCCAGCAAGCATAAAATTCTTAAAATTTTTTTCTGGGAAACACAAAAACTGGAGGGATAATGTGACCCGCAGCTGACACAATGCAACAGATTGTGACCAGTTCTCCTCTTTCTCTGGATGTCACCTGGCCTATTTGCTTCACTCCTCGTGGGGCAATTACTTTTGGCACTTTCTGTACAGTGGTCAGACCTGACTCATCCAAATTGTAGATTTGAGCTCCACTCACATTTAGTTTTGTAATGGTTTCCTTCACATGTTGAAGAAGGTGCAAATATTATGTTTGTTGAAAGCTGTAGCTCTAGCCAGAGATGTTGCCTCAGGTTGCCTTATGGTCAGCTCGGTATTCCGTCGCAAAAATCCACAAAGCCAGTCATTCCCTGCCATCATTTGCTCATCCCAGTTAAAGGATGTGCAATGTTATTGACTTTCGCCATCTCGTACGCCAAAATACGAACGTTTTTAGTTGTGAGTCCATGGAACATTCTTGCACAATCTTTCAAGTAACTAGCAAAATCAGCTTCTTGCTTAGCTGTGAAAACAAGGCTATGCCTATAATTTGGTACGAGTCTAGTAGGCAGACCATTTCCTTCTCTGTCTTTTGTAAGATTGTTATTGAGGGTAGAGCGAGCAATGCCGTACTCCCTTGCAGCTTTCCTCACTTTCATTCCATTTTTCACAGCATACAGCTTCTCTCATACGTTCCTCCGTAATGAGACCCTTGTTGGTGTTTCTGATGTACAATCTTGGCATCTGAAACAAAAGAGTGACAGAATTATATAACATTTAGAATGGTAGGCCTATCATTGCAAAGAAATACTGATCATAGCACGAATGGCGTGCATCTTTAATAAATCACTGAAATCAAATTTGTTAACAGTTTTATTGGTCTAGATTTAGACCCCAGTATTAAAAAAGAATCAATAATGCTGATATTCGAATGCAATCTTCAACACTTTTAATAACAACAGACTGTCTTGTCAATTTCTTCTATGGGGAGAAATGAACCATGGGGAGAAATGAACCGGTCCATTTCTCCCCCATCAATGTATTAAACTATTCAGCCATAAAGTCTCTTAAATCTAATATTATATGCTATATTTTTTATATGAACTCTTAAATAACAAGTAAATAAAGATATTAACGTAATTACCTTGTCCTGATTCCTGACCATGCGTCTGCTTTACGATGGTGTCTGGAACTTGAAAAAGAAACTTTAGTGCAGAAAATTTTTCAAACTTTGCGTGGGAACGACCTGTGCGGGAAGTCGACGGCAAATGAAAAATTCGGACTATGTTTGATGTGGAAAACAAACTTATTATGGTTTCACTTTCATTGCATCACAGCCAGGGGCCAGAGAGGGGGTGGTCCATTTCTCCCCTATGTCCATTTCTCCCCAGTCTCCCCTATATACAGTAGATGGCTGATTGTGTTATGTGTTAGGCTTACTGGATTGGTCTGGTGTAGAAATGTACACCCTAATAATGCCATGTATGGGACTGAGATTCCTGTATGTTGTTTTATATGATTGCTACTTGTATGGAGATGTTGGTGTTGAACCTTTTAAAGTAGTATGTGTATGTGGAACATTATATTTGTCTGGGGTGGATTCGGTTCTGCCTGTGTGATGCATGGGCTGATTTTCGCCACAGGGGACACTGGTTGATATTGTGGCTGGTATCATTGTGCGGTGTTATTGGTATCTATTGTAGATGTTAGCCTGCGATGCCAGGAAAAATCACTGATATTGTGAAGGATGATCACCCATATTTTGATAGAAGACCACTGATATTGTGAGAGATGAACATGCATACGCTTAGTCAAGCGGTTGTCCTATTTTGTCATTGCATCTAATCATGAATATTATTTATTAGGGCATTCGCATTATTAATCAGATGTTGTTGTATCTTTTCAATTACAGAGAGCGGCTTTTGGACACAGTTGTTAGATAGACCCAGGCCTTGGCTTTGGTCAATGTCGATTTTAGGCCACTCACATCTCTGTTTATGCTCCCATTGTTAGGGTCGTATTCCTGTTATATGAGAACCAAGCCCATGTTCATGTCTTGTTAGGTTGAGGGATGTGGTATCTGTCCGTGATGCTGGGCGAATCTGTGCAGTTGGTCAGGTCACAAGGGTTCTAAAGAAGATAGGGGCAAATCCCATCAGTGATCTCAGATGTGAGCCGTGAACATTTGTATTGTTGTGTCATGTGCCTCGACGCTAAGTACGGTGCTCCTGAACTGTATAGTTCATGTCTGTGGTTAGGTTTATGTTCCTAGTGTTTATGTTTTTCTGTTATGGCCATATTCTTGTTGGCTCAAAGTATTATGATCTATCTACAGGTGGGGCATAACCTACCATTATTGACCTGGTGTCATGTTACAGTTGTCTTTGCCGCTGTGTATTTTACCTGGATATGAGCTACTCCTGGGCCATGAGACCTGACAAATAAAAGTTTCAGTTTTCTTATTGATGTGTTTTGTTTAGCCTTTGTAGTTTAGTATCTGTTGTTCAACTCATGTCAGCCCATTAGTTTCCTTCATTAAGTCTGGTGCAGTCCTACACTATCCTCTATTGAAAGGAACCAGTAACATTATTCTGATTGCCTGTGCACGGACCTGACCTTCTTCTGATATTTAAATTTTTTGTTTTCTTGTTGGCCGTAGAGATAGAATGAGATTCTCTTTGTCTTCTTATTACACTCTTCTTCTATGGCCCATGATCAGTCGGTGTTGTGCTTATATCTCTATTATCTATATGCGGCTCTCTCTCTCTCTCTCTCTCTCTCTCTCTCTCTCGATATATATATATATATATATATATATATATATATATATATATATATATATATATATATATATATAGAAAATACATATATATATATATATATATATATGTCAAAGACTCAAGTATAGAGGAGGAAGACCACCCTGAATGAGTGGTCTACCTCCAGTAGATTAGAGGTAACTCAGTGCCCCTATATGAGGGCAGGGTAGGTGATAGGAAGGGGAACTATTAAATAGTTCTCTCATGCGACACGGAGGTATCGTCCAGAGAGTTAGCACTCTGGTCACGGCATGATCACGGCAACGTGAATCTAGAGTGTAACTCAAGAGAGGCCACTACTCGAGCGTGCTAAATGAGGCCGCACGCAAAAAGCCGTAGTGCGCCCTGAGTCCTTCCGCGTACTGTGTAAACAGCACGCGGAGTAGAATCAGACGGGACACAGACTTCATAGTGATAACATCGCTTAGCGATGCTTGTTTCGTTAGCCGAATAGATAGATTAGCGATAGGGTTAGGAAACGACTAGTGATAGGAAGTTCTGTGCATTTATTCTTGTGTGATTTGTTAGCGACTGTTTGTTGTACATTGATGTGATACAAAGAGCCAGTGGCAATAAAATGTGTAACCAATTCCTCTCGTACGACGAGCAAGTCTTTTGTGTGGTGCGAGAGAAGTATCCTAGAATGCCTGTGACATCGGTTGCTGACAGGCTAGGATAAAGTGGTGTCAGAAGTGTAGTTTGGACAATCGTTAAAGCTAAAACACTCACCCACGGCTCTAAATTAGTATTACGGCTAGATAATCACAGGGTTTAATTTACGTTAGTGACAATGGCGTGTGCAGACATGAGCAAAGTGCGAGCTGTGCCCATCGTGACCAAGTTATGTTTATTTGTGCTTATTGAATTATTTTGTGCTTATGAACATGTTTTCTTCTCATTTGTAAGTATTATTGTTATAGTTTTGTATCATTTATTCCTGTAATTACTTATTTATTTGCTAGTATTTGTCAAATATGATTCATGGCGGAGCGATACACAAAACTGAGCCGAGAAGAAAATCGATTTTTCCAAGCTAAGAATAGCGCTGCGCCTCTGACGTATCGCGGCTGACAAACAGCGGCGTTACGCCATTTGCAATCAGCGAGTGATTGTTGACATATCGCAAAGCGGCTGCTCGCCTGAATCGTTGACTTATATCAGATATTATTTGTTTATAGTAGTTATTTATTAAATATATTTATTTATTTGAACATTATTATCACCTTTATATTTATTTCAAAACATTTATTTATTTATTTATATATTTTTTCTCTTTCTTGCCGTCGCGATGGCACTATTTCTGCTATGCAAATGAGACGCAGTCTGCACAACACTTCCATAAATTAAACAGCTAGAGTTAGGGAAGGCATAAAACGGTAGAACGAAGACAGGACAGTGACATTTAATATTAATTAAACCACATTATATGTTCCTGGGGCTTGTAATTGTAAAAGTTGTCGAGATTTATATATCGTTTGCAAGTGATTAATTGTTGATGCTCTTGATAACCAGGGTGAACAACAGCGTGCCATAAGCATAACTCAAGTTGTGTGTGGTATTGCCAGACGATTGAACTTGAGGTGCCAAACGAGTGTACATGATTGATCTGGAAAGTTAAGATGAGTATACCCAAATGATTTTGCATGCAATATGATTAATAATGCATCTCTTTTTCAGCGTGTGATGTATTAGCATATTTTTTGTGATCTGTTTTTCAGGTTATAACCTACGAGTATAATTTCTTTTCTACTCAGGGATTTAAAAACATTACATATTTAATATAAATAAGTGAGTAAATATTTAAGTGCCTATCAAACATAGCTAATCTCCCAACAACATGGCAACTTTAGCTTATTTCATAAAAGCAGGCAAGGAATTACAATACACAGGAAAGGACTTAGAGCAATATGCTGACCAAAAATTTAAAGAAGCAAAAGATGCTGAAAGAGATGAACGTGCACGAGAAAGACAACATCAAAAGGAGATGGTAGAACTAGCTGAAATAACTAAACAGAAACAGTTAGATCAAGACAAAGAAATTAAACAAAAGGAGTTAGAGATAAAACACAAAGAGGCACAATTAGCTGAAGAAACTAAACAGAAGCAGATGGAACATGATAAAGAGATTAAACAAAGGCAATTAGAACAAGATAAAGAGATTAAACAAAAGCAAATAGAACATGATAAGGAGATTAAACAAAAAGAAATAGAATTAAAGCAAAAACAATTAGACCAGGATAAGGAAATTAAACAAAAGGAATTAGAGATTAAACAGAAAGAAATAGATGAAATGGCAAGAGTAAAAGAACAACAAATACAGGTAGAATCAGAGACACAGTTAAAGATGAAAGGTATGGATGTAGATTCACACTTAGAGATCTCCGCTACAAAACTAAAAAGTCAACAAGAAGAAAATAAATTTAATAAGTACAAAAACATTATCAAGCCATTCTGTACAGATGATTATATATCAGCCTGGACAGAAAATGTCGAATACCAATTTAAATACCACCAAGTACCAATCGATATGTGGGCCATGATCTACATGAAGAACTTAAGTGGGGAGCCCCTTAAAGTAATATAATCTATACCAACTGATCTTAGATCTAACTATCAGTACATCCATGATAGGATAATGCAACATTTCTTACTTGATGCCCCTGGGTATCAAGTACAGTTTTCCAATTTAAAACCTAAGCCAAGCGAGACTTTTAATGATTACGTCTCAAATGTACAAAGCGTACTAAATAGATGGCTTAGTGCATCAAATATAGGAAAAGATTTTGACAAACTTAAAAACTTAATAGCCATGGATAAAGTCATATCCACTATACCATCTCCTTTCGCTAAATTCCTGCAGCAGTCAGACATTGAGACCATAGAACAATTTGAAAAGAAAGGCTCTGCATATTTTTCCTCAAATAGAGATATTTTTAAGACATCAAATAGCGACTCTGAAATAGTTTCTTTTGTGAAGGACCAACCTAAAAGCTATCAGAGCAATAAAAAACCATTTCATAGAGTCGACAAGAAAGATAAGAAAGTGTCGAAATGTGTCTATTGTCAACTTTTCCATGACACTTATTCTATGTGTGATAAATCACCAAACTATCCAACACATCTTGAGATGGTCATTAAGAAGCAACAAAACAAAAGAACTGCATACAGGCGTGCAGTCAAATGTTTCTTCTGTTCAAGCTACGGTCACTATTCTAATAAGTGCCTAGGCCGCCAAAGAATGAAGGCCAACAATGCTATTTTGATTGATACATCTTCTGATAGTGGTAGTGAGACTGAGTGTGATATCGAGAATGTATTACCTTTTAAGCAATCTGAAGATGTTTGTTGTGTAAGCGATGTATTAAGCTTTGACAATTGTGAGCGATGTCACCAATTTCATGCAGACGGCAAACTTACATGTGGACATATTGTAACATCCTCCTTGGAGAATGCAAATGCAGCTATAGCCTCCAGAGGCAATCTATTGTTTCACTCTGCAATGGTAAATGAGAAGCCATGCCGATGTTTGCTTGACAGTGGGAGCTCTATTATTGGTGTTAAAAAGGAACTTGTTAATCCAAAGGATTATACTGGTGACTCTGTAAAATGCCGTACTTTTTCTGGTAATATAGAAACCTATCCTCTGGCAAGAGCCCGTATAAACACCCCGTTCCTTTCTGGTACCTTTACATGTGCAATATTAGACAACCCTTGTACCGATTTAATTCTTGGGTGTCTACCCCCAGCTAAAGCACTGTACAGATGAAGAAATATCTATCTGGGAGGAGAAGAATGGATTCACTCCAGTGAACAGTTCAGATATCCTCAAAAATCACAGTCCTAACAAAAGTGCTAGACCCATCATACTTGAAACTGATCAAGACATAATGGTGCTACTACCAGACAAGCATAATAAAATGGTAGCTTCGTGGCAAGGGCCATTCAAAGTGATACGAAAAATTTCGGATGTCGATTATGAAATATCGATAAACGGACACTTAAAGATATTTCATATCAACATGTTGAAACCCTACTTTTCACGACAAGAGACAGAATTAGAGACAGACGAACACAGTGCACCCACACCTATGGATGAGACGACAGACGTACACAACGCAACTACACTAGTTAGCGAGACTGGCAAATCCGACGAGATGCATACACTTAGTGAGATTACAGAAAACGCACTTAGCACCACAACCGTACTGAATCAGGTAGACGACGACGGGATGGAACTACCCGTTCCAATTGTGGACAAGACTGCTACATTAGAATGTATACGGATAGAAACGGGACTGACAGAAGAACAACGACGACAGATAATAGAATTAGTGACTGAATATAAGGACATATTTTTCGACATTCCAGGTAGGACGGACAGAATCGAGCACTCCATCCTTCTTTCGGACTCGAAGCCTATCAAATGCAGGCCGTACTCTATCCCACTTAGCTATAGGGAAAATCTAAATAAGGAAATTCTTAATTTAGAAGCTAGTGGAATTATTCAAAAATCTACATCTGAGTACTCCTTTCCAATCGTCCTGGTCAAGAAAAAAGACTCCACCATTCGTCTTTGTGTGGACTATAGGAAAACTCAACAATGTCACTAAGATCGACGCAGAACCAATTCCTTCCTGTGAAGATCTTATTCTTGACATGTCCACCACCAAAATCTTTTCTAAATTAGACCTTACTAAGGGATATTGGCAGGTCCCTATGCAGACTCAATCTATCCATCTTACTGCATTCTCAACACCTCTAGGTCTTTACGAGTGGCGATTTCTTCCTTTCGGACTTCGTAATGCTCCTGCCACTTTCGTACGCTTAACTAGAGATTTGCTACATGGAGTGACGAATACAGTGACCTATATAGATGATATATGTGTTCATACAGAGGACTGGACAACACACTTACTGAAACTAAGACATGTCTTCGATAGGTTGCGACTCTTCGGTCTCACAGTCAAACCGAGCAAAGTCGAATTGGGCCTACAAGAAATTGATTTTTTGGGTCATGTCATTTCACAAGGACAACTGAAAACTGACAATAAAATTATTACCAAAATTATGAACCTGACCATGCCTACAACAAAGAAGCAGGTCAGGAGCCTTTTGGGTTTAGTAAATTATTATAGCAAGTTCATACCGAACTTAGCTGAAATTACAAGTGTATTTTCAAATGTTTTAAAAGCATCAGTAAAATTGGATGTCAAAGATGCATTATTAATTTCTGCATTGTCAAAATTGAAAATTCTATTTAGTAATGTACCAATCCTCCGCTTGCCTAATCCTAGGCTCGTTTATTATCTTAGGACAGATGCCAGTAAGATCTCCATCGCTGCAGTACTAGGCCAATTTTATGATGGCATCTTCCATCCGATTTGCTACGTGAGCCGCAAGATCACACCGGCTGAGTCCAGATATTCCATATCAGAGTTGGAAGCCCTAAGCGTCATCTATTCGGTGAGGAAGTTGCATCGATTTCTGGCGGGTAATCACTTTGTGGTCCAGACTGACAACTCCCCGATCACGGTCATACAAAGTGGGGTACATAGGAATGACCGCATCTACAGGTGGTCGTTAATATTACAGAATTATACTTTTAGTATAGAGCATATTAAGGGTAGGGACAACATCCTTGCTGATACCCTTAGTCGACCATCTGAGGTAGAAATACCTGATATTCCACACGAATAGGTAGTTTAAGAAATGTTCATTTACTATACACTTAACGTATCCTGTGTAGATTATTCTATTGTGTAAATAGACATCAGGATCAGAACTGTGTGCTAAGAACATTGAACTACCATGTGTCCGTAGACAGCATAATGACAACTGTGCGCCAAGAACAAGGACATCACCGTGTGTACATAGACAGCTCGTTACTTACTATGCTCCATTTGTGCTCCGGTGAATCACCGGTGTTACTCATATCAGAACAGTGTCAGAACATTGTGAAATAAGACACGAAGATACTTGTCTACGACACCAGCGGACTCAACAAGTGTAAGAATACCCATTGGACACAAGTATGACTGTGTAGTGTAGATAGCATACCCAGGATAAGTGTGTAGATATAAACTATGCCAACGAAAGCAATTTCTATACGTTATGGCAACCACTAACCTGAGGTAGAATGACATCATGTATATATACTTATTGTGATATGTAATATAACGGTTTTAAGATAGTGGTAAATTATAGTTAGGTTAGTTACTTTAATATAGAGTAGATTAGATTTAGGCAATATAATAGATTTTATTTTTGTAGTTTAGATAAATCATTAATTTACCCACTTACTTAGTATAAAAATAGATTAGGATACTATTTAAACTTAATAACAGCGAATTAAAGATTAGTATAACAATCTTACGATAGAAACAACACCATTTAGTCATTTAATATAATTTTATTTCATTCCATCTTTTTGAACGCTTTAACAACCTTATCATTTAGGACTAAAATTAGGTTATATTTTATAGGATAAAAAGATTATACTTAGAAACATACATCATTTATACCATGTAGTTAAAAGTATCCATTATCCATTATATCTTTTCATTTAAACATTAAAAACATTATTTAGAATTTTTGTTACATTGCACATTACCCATTTCATAAAGATACACAACTCATCTCACATCATTTTATTTTTTTTAGATAGTTAGATTACTTCCCTTAAATTAGATTAATTTTGTACAACAAAATATAATATAGATAGTTAGAGAATTAGTGTTAGTAGTTCAATAGAATATAGTGTTTAATAATAGCAGGGTAAAAACTATCAACCCTATTTCATCCATGTAAATAATCTTGTAAATACATGACTCGTGCAGTAACTTAAGCACAGTCATGAAGCTCTACTCTTTTCAAACTGAGCTAAACTTGTACAGTGTCACTTCAAGGTTTTTAAATAATTGTGAGGGTAAAAGATGTGTGACAGAAGTGTGAGAATAAAAGATGTGTGACAGAAGTGTGAAAGTGAGAGAAAATGGTAAATATACAATGGAGAGTGAAGGCAGCCAGCAGATTTTTTCTGCCGCTCAGCGCGACTTTTTATTATTTGTCTGCGTCGGGCGTTTGTTTTCAGTGTTGTAATGTGCTGTCTTAAATGTATTATGTGTAGTTTAGAGTAAACCTTAGATAGAGTATTTTAAGTCTCATATGACGGAAACGTAGTCACGAATTAGTGTTATACACTTGTTTGTGGCCACATTTAACCGAATTATGGCACTTGAAAACTAACTTGCATACATAGTTATAGACAGACACACATGTTAGAAGTTAAAATATATTAGTAGTTAGATTCGAACACGCAAACAACCAGGAAAACACACATGTAAAGCACATACATTTTTTAGAACAAAGGGATATAACTCCGGGTCAGGGGACACAATAGACAACGAAACACTAACTTAACAGTGAAAGATAACTTTACACGCGGAAGCGAGATAGGTAAAACCTGTCGGACTCAGCTTGTGCAAGGGTTGTTTAATATTATATGGGGGACATGAAGCAATTCATGGGTTGACCCTAAGAAAGTCAACTTTGTATGGGTAGTGAGTTAATTTACTATTTGAGGGCAGGTCTTATAAGACAACGGTCCGGTTCAGACAAACCTCTAATTATATAATATTGCGATTGAGAAGAGGGCTCACGCCAACCTGACAAGTTTGTGGCGATCAGCAGTAACCAAGTAAAGTGATACTACACTGTGACAATAGTCAGTAGACGTCTATTGGGGGATCCCAAACCCAAGTTATCAGGAGTCTTTGACAAAAATTAGATACACTAATTTTAGAAACCTCTTGCGTCACAACCATGAGTCAAAGTTTGTAACGCAACACAGGAGGGGAGGGTGTGTGTCAAAGACTCAAGTATAGAGGAGGAAGACCACCCTGAATGAGTGGTCTACCTTCCAGTAGATTAGAGGTAACTCAGTGCCCCTATATGAGGGCAGGGTAGGTGATAGGAAGGGGAACTATTAAATAGTTCTCTCATGCGACACGGAGGTATCGTCCAGAGAGTTAGCACTCTGGTCACGGCATGATCACGGCAACGTGAATCTAGAGTGTAACTCAAGAGAGGCCACTACTCGAGCGTGCTAAATGAGGCCGCACGCAAAAAGCCGTAGTGCGCCCTGAGTCCTTCCGCGTACTGTGTAAACAGCACGCGGAGTAGAATCAGACGGGACACAGACTTCATAGTGATAACATCGCTTAGCGATGCTTGTTTCGTTAGCCGAATAGATAGATTAGCGATAGGGTTAGGAAACGACTAGTGATAGGAAGTTCTGTGCATTTATTCTTGTGTGATTTGTTAGCAACTGTTTGTTGTACATTGATGTGATACAAAGAGCCAGTGGCAATAAAATGTGTAACCAATTCCTCTCGTACGACTAGCAAGTCTTTTGTGTGGTGCGAGAGAAGTATCCTAGAATGCCTGTGACATCGGTTGCTGACAATATATATATATATATATATATATATATATATATATATATATATATGTGTGTGTGTGTGTGTGTGTGTGTGTGTGTGTGTGTGTGTGTGTGTGTGTATGTGTGGTCACCTGATACGACGCAAGATAATGGTGTCACCAATACTGGCGTCCCTTGCAGTGACCCGGGGTATGATGGGAAGCTGCTCTGGAAATGTTGATAAATGGGAGTGCCCGTCAGTTTCCCGCTCTCTCCAACCGTGGCCGAGGGAGCGGTTATGTAGATACCATCATATAGGGAGGCTTGAACCAGCCCTCCCCAGTCACTGGACCAGAGCAGGGAGTCACCAATGCCTCTAAATTTAGCCAAGATTGGCCTTTGTGGTCCACAGTGGAGTCGATGCACGAGCCCTGAAAGAACCGAGGAAACCCATGAAAATGATTGGCGATGTGTAAACCAGCTCTAGGTGAGTTCAACATATTTAGATAGTTCAATTGAAGGTAGGATAGTGGTGCCTCTACTAGTCCCCAACTGGAAGCCCCAAACTTATAACCTCCACAGGGTTGAGGTAGAATTGGGTGTAGTTCGTGTGACATAATCACCAACCATTATTATACTTTGCGTCAACTATTGCACATGAAGAGAAAGAATATCAAACAATTTACTGCACGGCTGATAATCGAACACACAAAGTGACACTCAAGATAGACGGATGCCAAGTTAATAATAGGAAAGTTAGCGTCAACAGGTTTGAAGACCATTGGGAGAAGCAAGGCACGTGATTATAGCGTCGACCCAGCTTAGGCGTCATTTCTTAGATACCGCGCACTTCCCAAACTTCTAGGCTGACGAACAGTCGCAAAGCCAATGTGTCCGGCTTTTCAAATTTTACCAACGGCAGTTTGATCCTATATCCGAGGTAAGCTTGTGAATTCTCAGATCAAAGTGATACCCAGATGTATGAAGCAGAGGTATCCAGTGTTGTGCGTCAAATTAATTGTATTTTTGATAAAATAAATCTCTGAAAATGTGAAAATTGTCGACCGCAAACTTCCAGCTACACAGAGCCTTTTTCCCCGGCGAAACAAACATCTCATACTTTCTCAAAACTGCAAAACTCTGACGTTCTTCACTACATCTACTAGCTTTACTATGTGCATACGACTACAATCTATCACAGAATAATGTATGAGGTGAAACTTCAAACGCACTTTAATGCATTGCATCAAAAACTACTGTAAAATGCTTCTGCAGAGACAAGTCAGTTTGTGCAAACGAATCACTACCTCACTTTAAAACG
Organism: Cepaea nemoralis; assembly: GCA_014155875.1. Taxonomy (NCBI): domain Eukaryota; kingdom Metazoa; phylum Mollusca; class Gastropoda; order Stylommatophora; family Helicidae; genus Cepaea; species Cepaea nemoralis. The sequence continues at coordinate 35,943 of JACEFZ010019904.1, forward strand.
TACTTATTTCTGTCTATTCGCAATCTAAAGAGCTGAAACAGGAGTTATATTCCGCCTTTCTTCTTTACGAATTGAAAAAAAAATAGTATTTGATAGACAATAATTGTATTCATGTGTCAGATTTAATTTAAACAAGGCACTCCATCGACTGCATTGCTTAAAATAGGTTTACGTTCACAGACGCCATTTGTGATAAACGGCCTAGTAATCTGTCCAGACCAAATGGTGAAAAATACATCGGTCTATTGCCAACTGTGATCGCCAACAGAATGGGCATGATGTGCACTGGTAATAGATGAAGGTGAAGTATAGATGGATATGAAGAGGAGGAGAGTTAGGAGAGGTACTTTATGTAACAACCTCTTGCTAATGTATTGTGTCATGATCTTGTATAGATTACATTTTGTAACAAATACACATCAGAAATTCTGTATGTCAGACATGAAGAACAATAAAACACTGGATTAGTTAAACTCATATTAACTAATGAAGATGGGGGGGGGGGGGAGTAGTACCAGCTATGTGAACCCTAGTCTACAGAAGTTAACTACACATTACACACACAGCACTCCATTTAACACCACAACAACAGCAGGAACAAGGAAATGATTTATAATAGGAGGAAGAAGACAAAGAGTTAATTTGGGAGGTACAGATAAACATTCATATACACAATGCAGAACCACTTGAGAGGATGCAGATGTTTAAATTGTTTGTCATTTATAAATGCATCTTATCCTTGTCTTGATCTTGCACTATCAGCTTGATTCAATGATCTAAGGAACATCACATCATCACTCTTATCTATGACTGATTGTACCCTTCTCACTGAACCATAGGTACACTGGGAAAGTGCATACAGCAGGTTCCAGAAGATGGCAAGTGCATGCAGTGGAATGATCTCTGGCCCCACACACAAATTAACACAACACCCTTCTTCTGATCTTATCCTTCCTGTTATGTTGTGTTTACACTTATTAACATGCTGTAAAGAATTACATTGGTAGTATTATACATACCTATGTGAATTTATTAAAACAGTGAGGTTCTTGGTGGCAACCTAACCAGAAAGAGGGTAGCAGAGAGAAAGAGATGACCCACACTTGAGATGGAAGATGACTCAGGCCTTGAGCAGAGCATGGGAAGCCTTCAGAGAAGCTACACAGGCCAGAACTGAAGTGGATCCATCAGACAATGGACCCAGGCTTATCCTAATCTCCCACTCACAAGGTTACATTTCTCTATGAAACAAACTTCACCCCTCTCAGGAACTGATACCTGAATATTGATTTACAATTGCCACACTTAGAATGTACAACATTTAATTGTTTACCATAAGTCTCACCACACTTGTCAACATCTTATTGATTGTTGTTTATTTGTTGATTGACTGTAATTGGTCCTATACGCATTTTTCTATTTAATCCTGTGTATACCAAACAGATGTTGAAAAAAAAAGAAAATGTATTTAATAGGCCAAAAGACACAGGCCCAGTCAATAAATGATGACCATTGGCTGTATCTTATATTGATTTGTCAGTCCAACCTATCTGTTGATTCTCTATCTTATTTGTGTAAAACATGTTGTCAATGTCTACTTGTATTTGTTAAATGTTTATTTAGCAAAACAAATTCACTTAAAAATGAATTAAATTAAATAAGAAAGGGAAAAGAGAAGACTCTACATCTCTTGACTGTTCCAGATCCATGCTACATTTCACCTGATTCTTACTGAGAAAGTCTTTTCAGACATTTTCTTAAGCTATTAAAGGGGGCTCATGAGCTATTACTATTACATTCCAGGTGAAAGGGCAGGGGCAAACCTAGTGCTTACTTTTTCCCAAAAGAGGACCACACACTCCTAGACAAATAACGAAACTGAGTCTGTAATACTTCAAGGGTCGTATTCTTGATTTATTTACATATTGAAAGAGGATGGGGCCCAGCTTCTAAAACCAGAATATGGGTAATGCACAATAGTGATCCCCAGTCCCTTCAGAATATACGACATAATGTGATGCCCATCCCGGATTTTGACCCCCAGCAGACAGTTTAGATAGCTATTATCCTAGATGGGGGATCTATCCCCACCCTGTGGGGGTGTGTGGGTGCGTAGTGGAGGATGTGTGCGTGAGTGAGTGTGTGTTGGTGGACTGGTAGGGAATGCGTGTGTGGGTGGGGAGAGGTGTGTGGTGTGTTGGTTAGGGATATTGTGTGGGTGAGGTATGTGTGTGTGTAGATGGGGGATTTTTGTGATGTGTGGGTGGGGGTATGTGTGGTGGATGGGTAAGGGTATATGTGTGGGTGTGGGTGGGAATAGTGTGTGGTATGTGTGTGGGGGATATGTGTGTGGTGTGTAGGTGGGGATGTGTGGTGGTATGTTGGTGTGGGATGTGTTGGTGACGGATATGTGTGTGTGCGGTGCGTGGGTTGGGAATATTGCGTGGTAGGGGATGTATGTGATGTGCGGGTGGGGGATTGTGTAGTGGGGGAATTGGGTTAAGGCATGTATGGGTGGGTGGACGATGTATGTGTGGGTGGTGGGGTGGGTGTGTGAGTGGATTGGGGATGTATGGGTGGTTAGGGAGATGTGTGTGTGTATGGGGGAGGGGGATTGTGTGCGTGGGTGGGAAATATGTGGTCAATGGAGATGTGGCTGGGGGATGGGTGGTTTGAGGTGTGGATGTGGAGAGGATGTGTGGGTTAGGATGTGTATGTGGGTGGGCGTGGGATATGTGGGTTGGTGGGGGAATGTTTGTGGGTGGCGAGTGTGTTTTGGTTAGGGGAAAAGGTGAGGGGAGTGGGGGATGTGCGGGAGGGGGATGGGTCGGTTGGTGGGGTATATATGTGTCCCTAGATGTGCGTATGTGTGTGTGTGTGTGTGTGTGTGTGTGTGTGTGTGTGTGTGTGTGTGTGTGTGTGTGTGTGTGTGTGGGTAGGGTGATGTATGGGTACGTGGGAGATGGGCCTCATAACATGGTAATTTGTCTTGTTTATGTTTACAACATTCATTTCACAATGTTTATCTTTCTTCCTATGTAAATGTATAATGCTCTTGATGAACGAAAGACGAGTGATTGGAAGGGCCGAATGTAAGACGGGCCTGCGGGCCCAATTTGTGACCCTAATAAAGTTGATTTGATTTGATTTGATGATAAACCCTGGGAATAAATAGATATCTGACGAGGGATTCTAAACCATAGTGGATTAGTGAAACTAGATGTGAACAGTATTCATTTGTGAACAGTATGACATTGTGCTTGTTTGAACAATTATAGAATTTGTTACACAAATTTAGATTTTGAACATTGTCATTTTATGATATAACAGACATCATGTGGGGTACTGATTGACCTCCATATGATATGAATGACCTTTATAGATAAATAAGAGTAAGTGACTGATCATTTCTTCTGAATAAGGGGGCCTCTTTCAAATAGGTTTATATTTCAGATAGGGTACTCTAGAAGGAAATAGAGTGTGAATCTACCATATAAACATTGCTCTCTTTTAGAGAAGATGTCTTTCTATAGAGGAATTTGGACTTAGAATATTTTTTCACCGATCAGATAAAATCTTTCTCCGAAGGGAAAACTCTGTCAAAATTTCGAATTCTTTTGGAAAGAGTAGAACTATTCTGGTTACTTCTGTGCTTCTGTCCTTAGCTTGTGTAGCATTGACAGATAGACAAGAAATTAAGTTGTACCATTTCTAGGTCAGATACCAATCGTGTTAACATACCTTTACCTGGGGTCAACAGAATTTAGTTAGTGATTGCTTTGTTTAATATTGTGCATGCTTTGCTGTATATTTACAGATCCAAGGAGTGACAAGCTTACCTGGATCAGATCAAACTGCACTTTATTGTCTTTTCTAGTAAATAAAAATTAAACAAATAGGCATGGCCAAAGCTGCTAAATTCCGGGCCCAGATAATGCAATTTAGACGGCCCTGAGCTGGCTAAATTTGTCTCTGATGAATTCGACAGGAGGGAACGACTCCAAGCCGATGTAGCCCTCAAAGAGAAACAAGCTCAGGCTGAATTAGCTGAGAAGGAAAGTAAACTTCAGGCTGAATTAGCTGAGAAGGAGAAAGAACGCTTACAGGCTTACGAGTTGGAACAAAAGAAATTTCAGGCAGAATTGGATGAGAAAGAGAAACGAATTCAGGCTGAAATAGCCTTGAAAGAAGATGAAATTAGGGATAGGGAAAGAGAACGTCAACACCAGTTGGAGTTGAAAAGAATGGAGAATGACTTGGAGATCCGAAGACTAGAGGGAGGGATCGCCCCCACCCCCTCAAAGTCACTAGGTTCTCCAGTTTCAGAACAACATTCTAACGTCTCTCACCTTAATTCCGGAGCGATGTCATTTCCTCTAGAACCATTTAATGAACAGACGGACAGCGTCGAGGCTTTTTTGTCTCGCTTCGAATTGATGTGCATCAGCTGTGGTCTTGAAGAGGAAAAATGGGCCACGAAATTATCGCAAGCTTTAAGATCTACTGCGAACGACATGTTCTCTAGACTCACTCGTGAGGAACAGCAGGACTACGCAACACTCAAGAAGGCACTCTTGAGCCGATTTGAAGTGGACGGTGACTCTTACAAAGTTCGATTCAACACCGCAAGGAAAGAACCGGGCGAAAGTTATGCGCAACTAGTTGAAAGGCTGAAATCTTATGTCCAGCGATGGGCAAGTTTAGGTAGGTTCGATGAAAGCTTCGAGGGACGAAGAGAGATGATCATCATTGATCAGCTAAAAGGCAAGATGTCGAATCAGATGAAAGCATTCTTAGCACAAAATGGAGCTGACCGACTAGAAAACATCATCATCCTGGCAGAGAGATTTGAAAAATCTCAGAAGGAAATCGGAGGCAAGGGACTTTCGGCCGACACTCCCCCTCAAGACAAAACTTCAAAGCCAAAGGAAGGTGATGGCAACTTAGCCACTAAGAAAAATGGGAAATCCAAAATCATCACTCAGAACACAGCCCAGACAACAGCGAAGGAGGAAAAAAACATACTGCACACATTGTAAAATAAGAGGTCACACATTGAAGAATTGTAGGAAGAAGCTACCTCCACACACAGCTGCTTGTTTGGCCAGCCGAAGAGAGAAAGGAGTGAACACTGATGAAAAATCCAACCAGACACCTCATAAAGACACCTCGTCTCATCTTCCGGTTGTCGAGTCCATATTGCTGAATGGATTCAAGACGACCTGTCTCTACGATACAGGGTTATCGAATGACTGCGTTGTATCATCATCCTTAGTTCACCCGGAACAGATTACAGAGGAGATTGTCGAATTACAGGGACCCCTGAAGAGTTCTACAACTATATCTCTTCCGGTGGCAAAGGTGAGCATAGCATCTCGTTATGTCACTGGGACAATCAAGGCTGCATTCTTAGAAGATCCTATATATCCCGTAATTCTCGGCTGTAGATTTATCTTTCTAGGAGAACCTGTTCAACCTTTGGCGATGGCGACAATGACCACTCGATCCCAGACGAAAAAGACTCCGGAAACAACTACGCCAATCCCTCGAAAGGAGGAACTGAAGAGGGCACAAGAGGCCGATAGAACCTTGGATCCCTGCTTCGGGAAACTGCCTAAATCACATTTACCTCCACGTAAAGGAGATCTGTTTATGAAGTCAGCACTTCTCTACAGGAAAGCAGGTAGAGTTGGACAAGAGTTCAACCAACTTGTTTTACCAACTCAACACAGGGCCCAGATCTT